>JANIIK010003097.1:5000-13568 GCA_027704905.1 Muraenolepis orangiensis
TTTGTCTGACTGACTGTCTATATGTCTGTTTTGCTACTTGACTACTTGACTACTTGACTACTTGACTACTTGACTACTTGATCACTTGTCCACTTGTCTACTTGTCTATCTGGATATGTTCATTGTGCCCTGCTTGCTTGATAAATCTTCAAACTTAATTGAGTTCATGTGTGACAGTTCTTATTGATTGATAATCAGCCTTCTTATTCACGTAGATTTCCACCACAATTTGGTGTCAGAAGTGGGATCGTCACTCTCATCACGGTAGGATCCCGGACGCAGACCGCGGCTGGCTGATCACCCCTTCGGGCTTCACAAGGAGGAGTTGACGGTTTGGTCCGTGGAACCGCCGGGTGTGGTCGACGATCCTTGATTACGGTGAGAATCCGCGTGAATACATATTGGCCAGCCGTTAGAGGTGAATTGCATACATCATTCGGAGCTTTTTTAACCAAGGTTTAGTAGAAACCTGGATTAGCGCAGACGTGTGTTAATATTGTATGAGTGCCAGCTGTCAGGGACAGCCAGGTTGTCAGGGACAATCGCGAGTGTCCGGGACACTCAGTGAAAGCGAATGAGTGTGGGAGGTACCTGGTGAGTGTGTGAGTGAAAGTTACAGGCCGAGTGTCAGGGACACTGGATGGATGTAGTGTCCGGGACACTGACTGAAAGAGGGTACAGACTGAAAGGGAGTGACTGATTTAAAGGGCACTAAGGGTCCGTATTCAGGGAATACGTTGGACGGAAGTCGTATATACGCCGGATAAGCCCTTGGTGTGTGCAAGGTCCACTTGGCGGTGGGAAAAATAGTATAACTTCTAAGAGCTGTCACTAAGGTAAATTAACGCAATTTAAGTAATTAAATAAAATTACAGGTCTGAAAGATATTGGAAACGGGGTTTTTTTTTGTTAAAACGATTGGAAGATTAATTTTGCAGGCGCAGCACGGTGATCTATCTCTCTCTCTCTCTCTCTCTCTCTCTCTCTCTCCCTCTCTCACACCTCTCTCACACCTCTCTCACACCTCTCTCTCTCTATCTCCCTCAATCACATCTCTCTCTCTCTCTCTCTCTCTCTCTCTCTCCACATCTTTATTTTGGTTAGGGAATAGAACATTGAATTAAAGCATTTTTATTTTGTTGATTATAACATAGAACGGAAGTTCATAAACCTATTATAAAGATAATTTATCCTAAATAGTGATAATAATAATAAAATAAGTATGGGTTCACAGGGATCCAGGGAGGATGGCAAGGCAGAGGTTGCATCAAGTGCTAATTGCATATACATGCGAAATAATTTTGGGAAGGAGGTAATACGCTCTGTGCTAGAATGGAGTGCCTTGGGGTGGCCCATAGGGAGTCTGAGTGTGAATCAGTTAGCTCAGTTAAAAGTCAGAATGCGGAGGAAGGAAGAAAGCACCAGAGGGTTTTGGAAAGGTAAAAGATATGTTGCGGATTGGGAGATGTATGGAACATGGGCTGCAGAGGCTGAACGGAGGGTCAGGAGGGAGCAGGGACGTAATAATTGTTCTTTGGAGTCTACTACTCAGGTTAAGGTGGACCTGGACCTGGACTGCCCTCCCCCAGTGGCCCCACATGTGGCCCAACCCCCAGCTGTGGCCCAGCCACCACCAGCTGGTGCTCCACCGCGAACAGCCAACCTATATCCTGACCTGGTGACACCGCCACCGCAATACGTCACCATTGAAGTGGGTCAGCGTTCAACCAAAGCATCCCCGCAAACGAGGACCAGGGCCCAGGCAAAAATGGCTGTTGAGACCCGGAGAGCAGCGAAGGCAGCACTGCTCCAGAAACAAAGGGTTAGAGTCAGTGATGACTCCTCCGACGGCGAAGAGAAAGGAGAGGACTCCGTGGGGGTGACCTGTCCCCTGGTCGAGGTGTCCGGCCATGATGGCCCCGCCATGGTGTTCCGCCCCTGGACGGGCAAAGAGATGTCGGAGGTGGCATCTTCCATCAGCATGCCATGGACAGCTGGGGGCGATAAGATGGCTAACCAACTGTTGTCGGTGATCCAGGAGGTGAGGCCTACCATGAACGAACTACGCAGACTCCTCACGAAGCTCCTGGGCCACAACGCCATCAAAGTCACCACAGCGTTCCCCCAGCAAGACCATCGCCTGTTGAACCTGACTTACGGGCACGGAGACAATCACCTGTATACCGATGCAGTCACCGCCATTTTGGGCAGAATACGGGAGACGTGGCCCGTGATCACCAATATCACCAAGGTAACTGACTGTCAGCAAGGTGATGGCGAGAGCTGTCACACCTACCTAGCTCGTCTGACAGCTATTTACAATGAACATTCAGGGATTCCGCAACCCCCCAATGCCGGTAATGAGATGACCGGGTGGGAAAGCAACCTGAAGAACTATTACCTGAGTGGGCTTGCACCAACAACAGCAGCGTGGGTCAAAAACAGACTGATCGGATGGAGGAGAGCTCGCCTGTCTGAAATTGAAAATTATGCCTCCCATTACGAAGGTATGGTCAAAGTGGAGGAAAAACAAATAAGTGAAAGGAGACAGGCCACGCTCGAGCACGCTGCACTAACCATGTACCGAGGCGAGGCTGAAAGAAGGAAGCAAGACAAGTGGAGAGGGGACGAGCAACAGAACCCGGGCAGAAAGAAGAACCTCAGAGGCGGTTACACTGGCTCCGGCACAAACGACAGCCGCAGGTGTTACAACTGCGATAAAGAAGGACACTTTGCAAGAGATTGCCCAGAAGGAAGGCGATTCAACCAGCAGTGGGGCCACCGAGATGGCCGTGATGCTGGACGCAGCCAGCACAGAGAGTCCAGCTGACTGGTGGGGGAGGAGCAGGAAGGCGACGGGGCCACCACTGCTGAAGGCAACAAACAGGGAAGTGACACACGTAGACATGAAGCAAGATACACGCAGATTAGGGAGGCCATTGACATTTTAGAAGCACGACACACACCACAACCAGGTACATACGCATATCTACAGAATCTAGATCCAAAGGTATTACCTACATTGATGCTAAATATATATGGTAATGATATCCCGTTCATGGTAGACACAGGGGCTACGCACTCTGTGATTCGGCAGGATGCACTGCCACAGGGCATTAAACTAAGTGGTAGAATAATGCGTTCCATAACCGCAGCAGGGACTATAGTAACAGAGCCGTTCACTGTACCAATAAAGGTAACAGATGAACGGGGTAAAGAACGGAAACATTCGTTTCTTCGATCACATTGTAGTCCGTTAAATCTATTGGGAAGAGATTTGATATACAGCTTGGGGATATGCGTGGTGTCAACTGCAGAAGGAATTAAACTAATGACAAATGATGATCTTGGAATTACTTTACTAAGAGATAATGTTATGCCCCCGTTGTATATTTATCAGTGGATGTTACCTGAGGAAGCTATTGACTCTGTAAATAGAATCATGTTGGAGATAGCAGATGGACACACAGACTGTGATGCACAGTACATGAAGGTAGATGATTTGCACTGCGTCACACACATAACTGAAGGGCCAGATGTAGATTATGAAGCAAGGTGGCTGACAGAGGGACAAAGTACAGATGAATTGTTGATTAAGGAATTGTACTGGGATGAGCACAGATGTGCGG
Source organism: Muraenolepis orangiensis (assembly GCA_027704905.1). Lineage (NCBI taxonomy): Eukaryota > Metazoa > Chordata > Actinopteri > Gadiformes > Muraenolepididae > Muraenolepis > Muraenolepis orangiensis. The sequence goes on from JANIIK010003097.1 coordinate 8,630, forward strand.
CCTCTGTAGAGATCCCAAATGGGTTGAAACAGAGTCCGAACATGGGGGCGGTGATTAATCCTAATGACATGTCTTCCCTTCCTGACCTAGTGCCTCCTTTGTTTCCTTTTGATGTACCGGGTTCGGTTCCACATGTGTCCTTAGCCAAAGGGCGAAATGACAAGTGGAGAGATTTGGGCCCGTGGGTAAGAAAATGCCAATCATATACACAATGGGAGCCAACAGGAGATCCAGGTGTCACTAGAAGTGTATCACAGGAAGGGGTGACCTACAAACGGTTGTTTAGTGCCTGCGTCACAGGACGAAGGACAGTAGCATTGGGGGTGGATAAGGGGTTGGACGGCCGAATCATGGATGTGATTATGCCACAGGTAGCGTTAACAGAATGTCCCATGCTTGCGACGGTGCCTGAGGGTCTGTGGGCAGCTAACAAATATGATGTGGGGTTAATTAGAAGCATGAAGCCGGTAGAAGTATCACCAAAGAGCTCATTTAGGCCTTGTGCACAACAGTATCCTTTAAAAAAGGAAGCCATCGATGGTATTACACCTGTATTCAACTCTCTGTTGAAGGCAGGAGTGATTATCCCCTGTCCAAACTCACCGGTACGTACGCCAATCTTCCCGGTAAAGAAAATCAGAGGTCCGGACCAGCCGGTAGAATGGCGTTTTGTACAAGATCTGAAAGCAGTTAATTCAGCAATACATGCACGTGCTCCAATTGTCCCAAACCCGTATACCCTGTTGTCTCAGATTCCTGAAACCACAAAATGGTTCTCGGTAGTTGATTTATCGAATGCATTCTTTAGTGTACCGGTACATCCAGACAGTCAGTATTGGTTTGCATTCACATTTGGAGCAGAAACATACACGTGGACTAGATTACCTCAGGGTTATTCAGAATCACCCACTATCTATAACCAAGCGCTTCATCATGATCTGACATCTCTAGAGTTACCAGAGGGTAGCACATTATTACAATATGTTGATGATTTGCTCGTCTGCTCCTCTACAGAAGCTGCCTGTAAAACAGACACCGTGGCTTTGCTGCAACATCTGTTCAAGAAAGGGCACAAGGCTAGTAAAAAGAAACTGCAGTATTGTCAGCAAAAGGTAGTATTTCTGGGCCATGATCTTAACAGAGATGGTAAGACCATTACAAGCAGCAGAATTTCTGCAATACAGAGGATACCGAAACCTCAAACGGTGAAACAAATGCTATCATTTCTAGGGATGACATCCTATTGTAGGCAATTTATCCCTGACTATACTGCCATGGAGGCTCCATTGAGTGCCATCGCTCATGGGCCCAAAATGACTTCATCCAGCCACATTACGTGGAGTCAGGAGGCAAATACAGCATTTGAGAATCTCAAGAAAGCAATGTCAACTACGCCAACGCTGGGTTTACCAAACCCTGACCGACCGTTCACACAGACAGTAGACATCAAAGGACAATTCATGACATCAGTATTGACTCAAGAACATGGGGGACGACAGAGACCAGTTGCCTATTTCTCAAGTAAACTAGATGCAGTGGCACTAGGCCTGCCTTTATGCCTAAGAGCGGTCGCAGCAGCAGAAAAGGCTGTAGCATGCTCAAGGGATTTGGTGGGTTATTCTCAGCTAACTCTTCTTGTTCCCCATGCAGTAGCATCTTTACTCCTGGAGCAGAAAACTTCTCAACTGTCTGCAGCAAGATGGCTGCGGTACCATACTGTACTAATTGAACTCCCTAATGTCACTGTGAAAAGGTGTAATGTGTTAAATCCTGCTACATTGCTTCCCATTGAAGGAGATGGAGAACCACATGATTGCTGTGCTGTTGTCAAAGAGGTTGTTTCCCCAAGAATAGATCTGCAGGAGGAGCCACTCTGTAATGCTGAACTAGAGTTATTTGTTGATGGCTCAGCGTCAAGGAATCTCTCAACGGGAGAAAATCAGGTGGGCTATGCAGTCTGTACATTGCAGGAGGTAGTGGCGGCAGGGTCGCTCCCGGCCAACCTCTCCGCGCAGGCGGCTGAACTCGTGGCACTCACGAAGGCCTGTGAACATGCCAGGGGTAAGTCAGCTACAATATACACAGACAGCAGGTATGCATTTGGCGTTGTACACGATTTTGGTACATTGTGGAAACATCGGGGATTCATGACGTCCACAGGAAAACACATAGCTCATCACGAACTGATTGCGGCTCTCTTGGACGCTTTATTACTCCCTAGGCAACTGGCAATAGTAAAATGTGAAGCTCATATGAGAAATCAAGATGATGTGTCTAAAGGAAATAATAGGGCAGACAGGGCTGCAAAGGCGGCAGCATTGGAACAAGAAATGCATAATACTAACGTGCACACTCCACAGGAAGTACCTCCTCTCTCTTTACAGGAGATCCAACAAAAGGCGGATGCAGCTGAGAAGAACCAATGGAAGAAGGGTGGTTGTATCAAAAGGGAGGGGGTATGGGAGGGGCCGGATGGTAAGCCGTGCCTCCCCAAGTGGTTGTTCCCTATGTATGCTAAATTGACACATGGTAGGGATCATGTGTCAAAAGGGGGAATGATGGACACTATTACACAACACTGGCATACAAAGGGCTTCTCAAATTACTCACAAAATTTTTGTAACAAATGTATCATCTGTGCCAAGAACAACATAGGTCGTGGTTTGAAGATACCAATGGCAGCACATCCGGCACCTGGAGCTCCATTCGACCATCTGATGATGGATTTTGTTGAATTGACGCCGAGCGAGGGGAAAAAATATTGTTTGGTGATAGTGGATATGTTCTCTAAATGGGTTGAGGCGTTTCCTACATCAAAGGCGGATTCAAAAGCAGTGGCTAAGGCGTTAGTTACTGAAATTATTCCTCGATGGGGCATTCCCAAGAAAATCTCCAGTGATAACGGTTCTCATTTTGCTAATGACGTAATAACACACATTGGGGAATACTTTGGTATAGACATGCGGAAACATTGTGCCTATCATCCACAATCTGGCGGTGCTGTAGAACGCGAGAACGGTACACTAAAAAACAAACTGGCTAAATGTTGCGAAGAAACAGGTTTAGCATGGACTAAAGCTTTACCAGTTGTTCTGTTACAGATGAGGGCGAGGGTGAGGCAAAAGAACCAACTCTCACCCTACGAGGTCCTCTTCGGCCGACCCCCTAACACAGGGATTGGCCCAGAAAGGGGACCTCCTTTGACAACAGTTGCATGTGAAAATGACATGTTGGAATATTGCTCATCCCTGCTCAAATCTCTTTCTCAGATACACGGCCAGGTGAAGGAGGCGTTGCCCAAACAGGCTGAGGGTTTGCTGCACGATCTCAAACCTGGAGATTGGGTGGTGGTGAGGGAGGCGAAGCGGAAGACGTGGAAATCCCCCAGGTGGGTGGGACCATTCCAAATCCTCCTCATCACGCACACGGCTGTGAAGGTGCAGGGACGAGCCACGTGGGTTCACGCGCACCACTGCAAACGGGCAACAGCACCTCCAGGAGACGACAGCAGTCCAGACCAGGAAGAGAAGTAGCTGACCATACACCACATAAAGAATGTCCTACCCAAGGATGAAAGGAGAGAGACAACCTCTGTGGCATATGTTTCATAGGCCATGTGCGATGCAGGGAACATTTGTTTGCTTAATGGCACTAACCATGCTCGTTGTGGGACCCCTCATATGTCGGGAGTGGTATCACACCCTCCCTACAACAGATGACCTGACTAAGACACACCTCACGAGAGCACGTCGTGCTAGCACACATAACATATATGCATCATGGATGCATCATCCCGATCCTAGGCACACGTACGCTGCCAATATGTGGTGGAGATATGCTAATTATACGGCGAGATCAACGGGTAGATCAAATTGTTATGTCTGTTCCATAATGCCAACATCGTCTCATGCACCTCCCATCATGGCTATAAATATGACTAACAGTGTGGCTTCATGTCTAATGATGATGGGGACGGCTCCAGGGCCGAGTAATGATTTAGCAAAGTTTGACCCGGCGGTATCACTGAATAACATAGGCTCCGACTGCACAAATTTAACCGTACATGTGGCCCCACAGGAGGCGCATCCTATTTCCCTCGTGACGGTAACAATAGATCCAGAGATGACCTTTGACATGTGTGTAGTAGCAGTTGGGTCCCAACCGCTTGGAGATATACACGTGGATAAATGTATGAAGATATTTTCCTTTTGCACGTTTAAAGGCACGACTAAAACAACACAGATGGCGTCAAGCGAGTACGATACACGCATGGCAATACTGATACCCCCAGGCACCAGCAGTTCTCAGTGTGCGTTAATGGTACCAGGCCCACGAGGAACCAGGGTCGTAGAGGGTCTGTGGTGGCTGTGTGGATCTAGGGTCTATCACAGCCTCCCGAACGACTGGTCTGGTCTTTGCGCACCAATATCAATTACAGACCAGACATACATTATTACGGCGACCCCGATATCAAAAGTTAGGCGAGAAAAGCGAGCGGTATATTTTAAAAAGCATGATGGAATGTGGGGAACCGACGTCCCCAACGATTTCAAAATATGGACGACCGCACAGAAATTCGGTCTTGCACTATTTCCGCAACTAGGCGTGGGTAAGCTTCTTCTTATGGCAGAGACAACTAACTATCGACTTCAATCGTTTGTTAACAGCACACTAGCCTCCGTTGGGGCGATCAAGGAGGAACTAACTAGCTTACGGTTGGTGGTAATGCAAAATAGAATGGTCTTGGACCAGCTGACAGCGTCTTCAGGAGGGGTTTGTGTTGTTGTGGGTTCATCATGTTGCACATATATTCCAGACAATGATGCGGATGGCAAGGAGATAGACCAAGCGATGCGGAACCTGACAGCCCTTCGCGACGCCATGAGCGAGGACAATATCACTGCAGACGATGACTGGCTACGGGGCATACTTTCGTCTT
>JANIIK010003098.1:0-13565 GCA_027704905.1 Muraenolepis orangiensis
ACTTTATAAGTAAACAAGTAAACTGCTCGTAGAGACGCGTCTGCTCTCCTCCAGCGCTGCGCTAGCCTACTTGACTCTTGTTTTTAATGTTGGATTTGTTGCGCATTGATTTGGAAAGGTGTAAAAGAGAACTGATCTGCCACCAGGTGTGGTATCTGTGCACACTTGCTTAATATTCACCAATCTCAGAATTAAGTATTCAACAACCACCAGTAACACTGATCAACTGGTAATGATCAGTATTTATCCAACATGCGTACTTGGTGGTGTTTTATTTTGTCAGATTGTGGGATAGCCCCCCTGTCCACTCGGGTGGTGGGGGGCTCCGACGCAGTGGCGGGGAGCTGGCCCTGGCAGGTCAGCCTCCACATCAGCACCCCGACCGTCCCGAGTTTCCACACGTGTGGGGGGACACTCCTCAACAACCAGTGGGTGCTGACCGCTGCCCACTGCCTACAGCGGTAAGGTGCCGGCATCACGGTTCACTACAACGATGAACCCGGACTTGAACGCAAAAATGCTTTGATATTTGAGAGTTGTAAAGCGAAACAAGACAACCCCAACAAAACGCTGCTCCCTCACTTCGATTGTCCACCATAAGTGTTTACACAGTATGCAATTGACAGCCCATATGGATTGCCTGAACCAATCAGGGAAAAGAGGCCCTGCTTGGTCAGAAATAAGCCGGGAATGGACAGTTTTCATTCAGAGGCAGGCTTGCAGCCAATTAGAACAGATATTCTCACAGACAATTTCATTCATCGTCACCAATAGCTGACGGATTTCAAACAAAATGACACTCAAATTATAGCTCTGACATCTTAATTACAGCATCTTTAACCATCTCAAACATAAAACCAAAAGTAATAATTTCTAACCTATATACCTAAACTGAACCATCTCTAACTCAATATATAAACATAGCCATCTCTAACCTAAAATCTAAACTAACCAGATATAACCTAAAAGCTAAACAAACCATCTCTAACATAATACCAAACCCCACCATCTGTAACCTAATACCATATCTTAACCATGTCTAACCGTATACCTAAACTTAGCCATCTCTAACCTAATCCCTAAATAAACTGTCTCTAACCTAACACCTAAACTAACCATCTCTAACCTAATACCTAAACTTAACCATCTCTACCCTAATACCTTAACTAACCATCAATAACCTTATCCCGAAACTAACAGTCTCTAACCTAACACCTAAACTTGACCAGCAGTAGCTCAGTTTGGACTTGGCTTGGGAACCCGTGTCACCTGGTACTTGGAAAAAAAGTCCCAGTTCGCCTCCTGGGCACTGCCGAGGTGCCCTTGAGCAAGGCACCAGACCCCTATACTGCTCCCCGGGTGCTGTATATACAATAGCTGCTCCACTGCTCCTAATACTAGGATGGGTTAAATGCAGAGAAACTAATTTCACTGTGTGTGTGTATGTATGGTGTGTACTTACATTGTACAATAATGAGGATTCAAATCCAAGATTTCGATTTTCATCACACCTAAATCCAACCATCTTTAACCTAACACCTTAACTCAACAAACTCTATCCTAATACCATAGTTGACCCCTCTCTAATCGAATACCCTTAACGTCACCATCTCTAACCTAATATCTAACCTGATCTGTGATCTAACACCTGACCATCCGTCTCCCAACAGAACTGGGACTTACAACGTGATCCTGGGCCGACATAGCCAGCGGGGCCCACCCAACCCCAATGAGGTGCAGAGGTCTCTGGCTCAGATATTCATCCACCCCAACTTCAATGGCACCCTACAGAGCAGCAGCGACCTGGCCCTCCTGTTCCTCAGCTCTCCCGTCCAGTTCACCAACTACATCAGACCCATCTGCCTGGAGACCAGCCAGAGCGCGGTGTCCCAAACTTCTTGTTATGTGACGGGCTGGGGCAAGCAGACCGCAGCTGGTAAGCTGGTGCCGTGGAACACAAAAAGGCAGAAAAGGGAGGAGGTTGTTTCTTTATTTTTGGTTTTGAAAACAATGTCATCAGATTAATTGTTGGGTTTGTTATGTATACAGAAAATAAAACGATCAGGCCACGACCGCCCAGCCCTGAGATGCCCGAACCCTACCTTCTGCTCAATTACATGCATCTGTAGTCACCGGAAGTGTTTTTGCTGTAAAAGATGCCAAAATATTTGAGGTTCAGGCTTCTTGTGTCACAACCCAAGGGGGTAGGTTGGACCCCGAACGCAGACAGAGACCAGAGAGGGGAGAACAGTGGTTTTATTTGCAGTACAGTACTGTACAGAACAGCATGCGCATGTAACGACAGGCGATGGATCTGGTACCGGGAGGTCGCGGTACGTCGTACCAACAGGTAGTAGACAGGCGGATCGTTGGGGACAGGCGATGGGTCTGGTTACCGGGAGGTCGAGGTGCGTCGTACCGACAGGTAGTAGACAGGTGGATCGTTGGGGACAGGCGATGGGTCTGGTTACCGGGAGGTCGAGGTGCGTCGTACCAGCAGGTGGTAGACAGGCGGATCTCCGGAACAGACGAGGGGTTGAACGGCAGGCGGTCGAAGTGCGGGCTATCTCTCCGATAGTCCGCAGTCGGGTGATCAGAACCAGGGATGAGTGTCACCTGGGGACTGGTAGCGTACATGAGGTTACACACAGTACGAACGAGCGACGTCTCTAACTGACGCTGCAGTATAAATAGCCCCCAGGTGAGATCATTGGCAATCAGCCACGGTAATGGTTGGCAGGTGCGTGTGTGTGCGCCACCAGCGCACGCGGCCTGGCCACGCCCCCTGTCAACCACCGAAACCGTGACATCTTGCTCCATTGTGCTGGCAGACAAACACCTTACTTGCACAACCACGGGAACATCCTGTCCCATCCTTGTACCAGTAAATGGAAACAATGTAACGCATGAAACTCGACCATCACAAACCCGACAACCGGTATGACTAAATCTCCTCTCTCTCTCTCTCTCTCTCTCTCTCTCTCTCTCTCTCTCTCTCTCTCTCTCTCTCTCTCTCTCTCTCTTTCTCTCTCTCTCTCTGATCCACAGCCTCCTCCACCTCCAACATTCTCCAGCAGGCTTTGGTCCCCGTGGTGAGGCAGACTGAGTGCCAGAATCAGTACCAGTCCCAAAACATCACCATCAGAGCATCCATGATCTGTGCCGGAGAGCAGGGCAGGGGGGTTTGCCAGGTAAATCCCTTGCTCATCAGAAGATGAGACAGATTCCCCAATGCCTTCGTCAGTGGCCTTGTTTCCAGCTTCTTGTTTATGTAGATATTTATCTTTGGCGTAACATCGACTGTAAGCAGCAATTCAAACCCAAGCCCAATTTGCCTTCATTAAACAAAAGCAATTGTTTTCAGGGCAATCATACAAACTAATATATACTTATTAAAGGGATACTCCCTCTGCATTCCAGGTCAACAGAAGTGATAATTACTGCCTCATAATTACATCATTTACACTGACTGTGTAAAAGGATGAACGATGACCTAATAGCGTTGTACCATTACAACGTGGGTAGCTAATGGAAATGAACAATGATTAATTCACTTCCATTTTACCAGCATTCAGTTTTGCACATTCGATCTCTAGGGCTGTTGTTCCAACTGTTGTTCTCTGGTCATGTAGCACCAGTTCTCTAGGGCTGTTGTTCAAACTGTTGTTCTCTGGTCATGTAGCACCAGTTATCTAGGGCTGTTGTTCCAACTGTTGTTCTCTAGTCACGTAGCACCAGTTCTCTAGGGCTGTTGTTCCAACTGTTGTTCTCTGGTCACGTGATTTGTTGTTGTTGTTGTTGTTCCAACTGTTGTTCTCTGGCCATGTAGCACCAGTTCTCTAGGGCTGTTGTTCCAACTGTTGTTCTCTGGTCATGTAGCACCAGTTCTCTAGGGCTGTTGTTCCAACTGTTGTTCTCTGGTCATGTAGCACCAGTTCTCTAGGGCTGTTGTTCCAACTGTTGTTCTCTGGTCATGTAGCACCAGTTCTCCAGGGCTGTTGTTCCAACTGTTGTTCTCTGGTCACATAGCACCAGTTCTCTAGGGCTGTTGTTCCAACTGTTGTTCTCTGGCCATGTAGCACCAGTTCTCTAGGGCTGTTGTTCCAACTGTTGTTCTCTGGTCATGTAGCACCAGTTCTCTATGGCTGTTGTTCCAACTGTTGTTCTCTGGTCATGTAGCACCAGTTCTCTAGGGCTGTTGTTCCAACCATTGTTCTCTGGTCATGTAGTCACCAGTTTTAATATTTGCTGCGCTTTTCTACTGCATATGAAACGGACACCAGCAGGTGGTGCTGTGTAGTGGTAAACCTCACTCCCCGATGCCTAAATAGACGTTCTAGCAGTGAAGCTAGAGCCCATGGGTTTTGAACATGTTCAATAATTCTCTGCGAATGCCTGCGATCAATTTATACGCAACAGGGACGCAACAGGTATGCTACGCACGCAACACGATTGCAACAGGTACGCTACGCACGCAACATGGTCGCAACAGGTACGCAACTCATAAGTTATGAACGCAGGTCCAAATTTGAGGTATCTGGCCAGGTTTTGGGGTCACTTTTATCTGATTTCTTGGTAGCTTTCCCCATGTTGACTCTTCGATGACCAAATCAGAAGGAAACACTGAATCGGCTGAATCGGTTTTTATCACGTGACCTGTCACACTGCAGTGTGTGGGTTGGACCCCGAATGCAGACCAGAGAGGGGAGAACAGGTGGTTTATTTGCGAAACACACGTGGAAATGGTCAGGGACAGGCAAGGAGTCTGGATACCGGGAGGTCGAGGTGCGTAGTACCGACAGGTAGCAGACAGGCGGATGGTCGAAGTAGCGAATAGGCAGAAGACAGGTAAGTTGAATTACCGGAGAGCTTGTAACGTAACTTCCGCGATTCAAGAGGTACAAACGAGCAACGTGCCCAAGTGACGCTGCGGTATATATAACCACCGTAACCGTGACATGACCGATATTCGCAAATATCACGCAACTAGCACGCAGGTCAAACGCAACTTGGAAGTTTTGAACGCAACTCAAACACAACTCGTAAGTTCTGCACGCAACTCACACGCAACCCACACGCAACCCACACGCAACTCACAGGTCGTATAGGTTACAAATTGACAAAATTGTTGATTTTGGTTGCGTTTCGTGCGTATACAAAACATTTTTACACGCAACTCATAGGTTTCAGCATACGCTATGGTGTGAGGGCACCATAAACAAGAATAACCCTAAGTTTCTGTTTGACACTGTAAGAAGCCTGACGCAAAAATCAGCACAAAATCGAGTCAATTAGAAAAGACAATGATGCCTTCCCCACCCATCATCCTGAACATCATGTAAGAGGGGCACTATGTCAAGTCAAGTCAAGTCAAGTTTATTGTCACTTCACAGTTTACAGTTTAGTATAAAGCAGTGATGTGAAATTCTTGTGTGCAATACCCGACGACAGACAGCAGTTATAGAATAAGATAAAATAAAAATAGATAAAAATAGAATAAAAAATAGAATAAAAAATAGAATAAGGAATATAAAATGAAAATAAAAAATGCAATTTATAAAATGCAAAAATCAGCACAGAAAAGAGCAATATATATATATAAATCAATGTAATAAAATATACATTGTTATATGTTATACGCCCTTGTTCAGCAGCCTGATGGCCTGACTGTGGAAGCTATCTCTAAGCCTATTTGTACGACACTTGATACTGCGGTATCGCCTGCCTGACGGTAATAGTGAGTAAAGTTCGTGGCTGGGGTGGGCAATGTCTTTTATAATTCTTTTGGCCTTGGCCACGCACCGCTGGTTGTAAATGTCCAGGAGGGAGGGGAGCTCACCTCCAACGATATACTGGGCCGTCCGCACCACCCTTTGAAGCGCTCTGCGCTCGAGTGCCGTGCAGTTCCCGTACCAGGCGGTGATACACCCTGTCAGAACACTCTCGATGGTGCCGTTGTAGAATGTTCTCAGGATGCGGGGGCCCATGCTGAATTTCTTCAGACGCCTGAGAAAATACAGGCGTTGTTGGGCCTTTTTCACCACGTGTGTGGTGTGCGTGGACCATGTGAGGTCCTCGGAGATGTGCACGCCGAGGAACTTGAAGCTGCTGACCCTCTCTACTGCAACGCCGTCGATGGAGATAGGGCTGTGCTCTCCCCTCTGCCTCCTGAAGTCCACGATCAGCTCCTTGGTCTTCTTGACGTTGAGGGCGAGGCTGTTCTCCTGGCACCACTGCTCCAGCGATCCGACCTCCTCCCTGTAGGCTGTCTCGTCGTCGCCGGCGATCAGGCCCATCACTGTCGTGTCGTCAGCAAACTTGACGATGACGTTGGAGCTGTGCATAGCCATGCAGTCGTGGGTGTAGAGGGAGTAGAGGAGAGGGCTCAGCACGCATCCCTGGGGGGCTCCCGTGTTGAGGGTCAGTGGCTCTGATGTGGTGCTGCCCATCCTCACCACCTGGCGGCGGTCCGACAGGAGGTTCAGTATCCAGCTGCACATGGATGGGGGTACGCCTAGACCTCTCAGCTTGGTGTCGAGCTTGGCAGGAACTATTGTGTTGAATGCTGAGCTGTAGTCCACAAACAGCATTCGCACATAACAGTTCTTCCCCTCCAAGTGGGAAAGGGCAGTGTGGAGGGCCATGGCAATTGCGTCGTCCGTGGATCTATTTTGACGATATGCAAATTGCCATGGGTCCAGCGTGGTAGGTAACACGGAGCAAATAAAGTCCTTGACCAACCTCTCGAAGCATTTGCTAACGATCGAGGTGAGGGCCACAGGTCTGTAGTCATTCAGGCATGTTACCTTGGTTTGTTTAGGGACAGGCACGATGGTGGATATCTTGAAGACCGCGGGGACAACAGCCTGGGACAGGGAGAGGTTGAAGATGTCTGCAAAGACTCCTGCCAACTGGTCTGCGCATGCTCTGAGGACGCGGCCCGGGATGTCGTCGGGGCCTGCCGCCTTACGGATGTTCAGCCGCTTAAAGGTGCGGCGCACATCCGCCTCCGAGATGCGCAGCTGGCTGGTCTCCCCAGTCGGTGCTGGCTTCGGCGGGCTGCCGTTTACGTCGAACCGAGCAAAAAATGTATTTAGCTCTCCTGGGAGGGAGGTAGAGGAGTTCTCTACACAACTGGTTCTCCCTCTGAAGTTCGTTATATTCTGCAGCCCCTGCCACATACCCCTCGCATCGTGTTTCTTGAATTTATCTTCCACTCTGTCCTTATACTCCCGCTTGGCAGTGACGATGGTCTTACGGAGGTCGTAACGGGCTCTCGTATATTCCTCCGTATTCCCGGAACCAAAGGCGGCGTTACGCGCATGTAGGGCAGCGCGAACATCGCCGTTAATCCACGGTTTCTGGTTGGGATATATCCGAACCGACTTGGTCGGAACAACGTCATCTATGCACTTCTTGATGAACCCGGTGACCGACGACGCGTACTCGTTGATGTTATTGTCCGAGGCAACGCGGAACATGTGCCAGTCAGCGTGATCAAAACAATCCTGCAGCGTAGAATCTGATTGGTCCGACCAGCATTGGACCTCCCTCACAGCGATCGGTTGCTGCTTCAGTCTCTGCCTATAGGCGGGGAGCAGCTGGATAGAGCGGTGATCTGATTTGCCGAACGGTGGGCGGAGGAGGGCCTTGTAGCCATCACGGAAGGGAGTGTAGCAGTGGTCGAGGATCCGCTCGCCCCGTGTGTTGCTCTTTATGTGTTGGTAGAACTTCGGGAGAACCTTCTTCAGGTTCGCCTTGTTGAAGTCCCCCGCTACGATGAGAGCAGCCTCGGGGTGGGCCGACTCCTGTTCGCTGATAGCCCCGTACAGTTCCTTCAGCGCTGTGTCCGTGTTGGCTTGTGGGGGAATGTAAACAGCGGTCACGGTTACCGCTGTAAACTCCCGAGGTAGCCAGTATGGACGGCACATAAGCATCAGGTACTCCAGGTCCGGGGAACAGAAAGACTTGAGGGGATGTACATGACTTTGGTTGCACCAAGATCTGTTTATCATGAGACATACCCCCCCTCCGCGATCTTTACCGGAGAGAGCCTTTGTTCTGTCCGCCCGGTGTACGGAAAATCCCGTCGGCTCGATAGCTGCGTCGGTAACCCCCTCCGACATCCATGTCTCCGTAAGGCAGATAATGCAATTGTCCCTAGTTTCCCGGTGGAATTGAATACGAGCCTGTAGTTCGCTTAACTTATTGTCCAGAGACTGTACATTAGCCAGTAGAATGGTGGGTAGTGGGGGGCGATCGGATCGACATCTCAGCCTGACTAGCACGCCGGCTCGCTTCCCTCGCTTCCTCCGGCGACGCTTGCGCGTAATCGTGCCCAAAATGGACGGAGATAATCCAGCTGTGACTTCGGGCGGGACGTCCGAGTCGAAAGAGTGAAAAAACTCCGGTAGGCGGCGAGCGACTGTCGATCTGATCTCCCAAAGTGTGCAGAAGTTATAAGTGAACTTGCTGCTAACATCCTGAACTAAAAAAGTTGCAATAAAAAGAATAAATAACAAAAAACTGCGTCGTCGTGCGGGAGCTCGCGACACGGCAGCCATCTCGTACGGCGCCATATGTGTACCTCCTGAAGCAACCCTCCTGCAGTTCAGCACAATCTCCTTGGATGAACTTGCTAAACTAACACAGGCCTTTAAACCCACTACCTGTATGCTGAACCCTCTCCCCACCAAGGTTCTTAAAGAACTTTTCCCGGTCGTTGGGCCTACTATGCTCAACATCATGAACCTATCCCCGTCTACTGGAACAGTTCCATCTACCTTCAAAACCAGAATGTACAACCAGAACTGCATTTTTCCATCTTAGAAACATTGCTAGAATACGACCAATGCTGTCTGCCGTGGATGCAGAGACACTCATCCACACGTTTATATCGTCTAGACTAGATTGATGTAATGCACTGTTTTCTGGACTGCCGAACTCTGCTACGAAAAGCCTCCAGCTTGTGCAGAACACTGCTGCTAGACTTTTGACTAGGACCAGAAAGACCACATTACTCTGTCCTCGCTTCACTGGCTTCCAGTTAATGCGAGGTCAGATTTCAAGGTGCTATTACTTACTTATAAAATCCTACATGGATTAGCACCCTCATACCTGAAGGACCTTATTGTTTCCTATTGTCCTTCTTGGCCTCTCTGGGGGCCAAGAAGGAGGAGCCAGCCTTCTATCAATCCCAAAAGTCATAAAGAAATCAGCAGGGAATAGAGCGTTCTCCTACCGTGCGCCCTATTTGTGGAACAGTCTGCCACCTGTAATCAGGGAAGCAGACTCTGTTGAAATATTTAAATCTAAACTTAAAACCTACCTTTTTACATTGTCGTTTGGCGCCTAGGAGTGCCCCTCAGCTCTCATTACAGCTAAATCGACCCGTTAGCCAGCACTAGCCTACCCCTGCTGCCGATAGGTACTAGACTAGAGGTTCTCTACATGTTCCGTCCACCCTACCCCATCTAACCGTACCGCAGTCTGCTTCTGTTTTCCAGTGTGCTGCTGTGATCCCCACCTGAAGGATACCGGCCACACACAAATTATATTCTCATTTTAATATTTGTATTTTGTGTATATTTATTTTCGGGACTATAAGGCGCACTTAAAAACCGTAAATTTTCTCAAAAACCGACGGTGCGCCTTATAGTCCGGTGCGCCTTATATATGGATCAACCAATTAACGGCGCCGTGTACAACCACACAAATAAAGACCCAAAAATGGCGCCTTTGAAGAGACACGCTTACGACGCAGAGTTCAAACTCAAGGCTATCAGTCATGCAGTTGAACATGGGAATCGAGCAGCAGCGAGAGAATTCAATATAAATGAATCAATGGTACGGAAATGGAGGAAGCAGGAAGAAGACCTGCGCCAAGTGAAGAAGACTAAAAAGAGTTTCCGAGGGCACAAAGCGGTTACGGTGGTTGGCAGGGGGCGTGGCCTAGCCACGTGCGCTGGTGGCGCACACACCCCTGTCAACAATCACGTTGGTTGGCAGGGGGCGTGGCCTAGCCACGTGCGCTGGCCACACACACACACACACACACACACCTGGACTCAATTTCCCCCGGTGTCATTTGTTGATCACCTCACCTGGGGTATATATATACGTTGCCTTTCCTTTACCCCAGCGTGAGGTCGTTACTTATTCTACGTATACTGCACGTTCTCCCGTCTGTTGTGATCGCCCGGCTGCTGACTATCGGAGAGATAGTCCGCACCCCGGTCGCCTGCCTACGCTACTTCCACGTAGTTCTCCCCGTGTACCCTTTTGTGACTTTGTGTGTTGTGTGCTTTGTAAATAAAGCCGTTCGTATCGCTCCACTGTGCCGTTGTCTGCGTTCGGGGTCCAACCCACTCCCACTCTCTTCGTGACACACTGCACATTAACGTTTGAATAACGTTCAGTTTTTGCACTGCTGGTTTGTATTGTATTAATACAGTTTGCCTGACTGAGTTACGGTATCTGACTGTTTTGTTGACTTATAATGCGTGCGCCTTATAGTCTGGTGCGTCTTATGTATGGAAAAAAATCTAAAATAGGCCATTCATTGACGGTGCGCCTTATAGTCCGGTGCGCCTTATAGTCCCGAAAATTATATGTATATTATTATTATTTAATTTTTTTTTGTTTTTTTTTTTGTCTTTACTATGTACATTACTATAAGTCACTTATGACACCCAATGCACTCCTGAACCATCCCTGGAAGGAGGGATCCCCTTCCACTCTCCGTTCCTTCTCAGATTTCTTCCTACGTAATTAATTGAGTTTCTTGCCCTTAGGGGAGTGTCAGGGTTGGCAGTTCTGCCTCCCCGTGTTCACAGCCCTCGCCCATGTAGCCACGCCCCCTTTTCACATCCCGCATTCCTGTCACCGTTTCCCCAGCCCTCGCCCGAATAGCCACGCCCCCTTTTCACGTCCCGCATTCCTGTCACCGTTTCCTCAGCCCTCGCCCGAAAGCCACGCCCCCTTTTCACGTTCCGCATTCCTGTCACCGTTTCCCCAGCCCTCGCCCGGATAGCCACGCCCCCTTTTCACGTTCCGCATTCCTGTCACGTTTCCCCAGCCCTCGCCCGGATAGCCACGCCCCCTTTTCACGTTCCGCATTCCTGTCACCGTTTCCCCAGCCCTCGCCCAGGTAACCACTCCCCCTATCACGTCCCGCATCCATGTCACCTTTGTTTCCACAGTACTCGCCCGGATAGCCACGCCCCCTTATTAGTTCTCCACCGCAGCTGCAGCGCATCACCGTTATCTTCCCCCTCATATTTTCCTGCCTGTCTGATTGGCTGCCTGGGACCTCATTGTTTCACCTGTTATGTTCCTTGGGTTTAAATAGGCGGCGTCTTCTTTTGTTCGGTGCCAGTTCGTTACCACTTTGTCGTTTGTTAGGCTCGTACTTGTTTCACGTTTTGAGACTTGTTACTTGTTTATGAACAAGCGTCATGTTTCCACGTCATGCCACAGACAGGTTTTTGTAATTAGGTCTTTTGCTTTTGAGCTTTAAGCGTTTCCATCAAAGTGATTTTTGTGTTACTACATTTATCAGTTAAGACTCTTTACTTTGATACGTGTGTCATCGAGTTGTGCATTTGGGTTCACCTCCGAAGTTCAATCCTTGACAGGGGGCTAGGGTTTGGGGAGTGTTGTAAACATGTGGTATGTGAAGCCCTTTAAGCAGTGGCGGCTGGTGCAGTTTTCACCAGGGGGGGCTATACCATTTTTTTGTGCGTGTGGTTTGGGGGGGGGGCGGCGCCCCAGCGCCCCCTATGGGCCAGCCGCCACTGCCTTTAAGACTAACTGTGATTAAGGGCTATACAAATAAAATGGACTTGACTTGAAACACAGGAGGGGTAGCCGTCTGGAGTTCTTCAGGCATGGATACATACGAGTTTCATGGAAAAATAGAGGGTTCTGATTTACACTTTGATTGTTTTTTCAAGGATTCACAGAAAATGTTCCTTGTAGCGCTATATGATTTAATGCATTGTTTAATTAGAATTCTCAATCTGTCTCTCTCTCACTCTCTCTCTCTGTCGTCTCCCTCTCTCTCGCTCTCAATCTCAATCTCTCTCTCTCTTGTCTCTCTCTAGGGGGATTCCGGAGGTCCGCTCCTCTGTCAGCAGTCCTCCAGGTGGGTCCAGATAGGCATCGCCAGTTTAGGGGTCTGCGCTACGAGCCTCCCCGACGTGTTCACCCGTGTGTCCTCCTTTGAGACCTGGATCAACAACAGGCTGGCGAGCTCAGTGTCTCCCCTCCACCACAGCTCACTCTTCTACCTCCTGCTGCTCCCGCCGCTGGCTGTTCTCCTGGGCTGAGAGGTGGGGGCCTGATGAGACGGGAATGGGGCTCACATGACGGCACGTTACCCTGTAACGTTTTGAAGGAACTCTGTCTGTTTTTCGTGTTTTGGATTCCAACAGCTGTCCTGTGTGCTTTGATCGTCAACCGCGTTTGTGAGTGGTCGCTGTGGTGTCTGATTCAGAATCAAGATTTGGTTTATTTTTCACATTTATGTTACAGTGTACAATGTACAGTGCTGTTTTATCACCAGCTCCGAAGATGTGCAAACAGTTAAAGAAATTTTTTGAGTTACAAATGACAAAAATTCAAAACATGTACAGAAATACTAAAATACATGAGAATAAACAATGCTAACTGAATGAAACACACCCTCATACTGTCAGCTGTTCCAAAGAACATCCGAAGACCCGTCCATTCATATCTCTTCAACTGACTTTTGTGCTTTGCTGTTGATTTTTTTGTTGCTCTTGTACGCTGTCTGTTGAGATGTATGTTATTGTTATTGTTATTGCAATTATTATTATTATCACTTAATAAAAATATTTATCCACGTAACTGTCATGACCGAACTATGGACCCGAACCCAAATGCACGACTTGAGACAAAAGTATCAAAATTAAGGGGTATTTACTTATGAAATGCAAAGTACAAAATAACAAAAACTTGATAATGGCGTAGCATGACTTGGAAACAAAGTGCTGCTTCTGCTTTTAACAGAGCTGACGTACATGCTTAACGTGGGAGTCTTTATCAGGTGAAAAGATCAGAATATCATCTAAATAGACAAACTAACTGATTAAGAAATTCATTAATCATGGCCTGGAAGACAGCTGACCAACCACAGTTGGTCAGCCCGAACAGCATTACAAGGTACTCATAATGACCAGAAGGTGTATTGAATCCTGTTTTCCATTCATCTCCATCTCTGATGCGGACAAGATGATGGCATTTCTAAGGTCTAGCTTAGTGAACATCTTGGCTTGTTGCAATTGCTCAAAAGCAGATGACAGGGGAGCAGGGGGCACCGACTCTTAACTGTTATGTCATTAAGGGGTCCATAATCAATGCAGGGTCTAAGGGAGCCATATTTTTTCCCTACAAACCCCCCTGCTCAGGGGGGTTTATAGCTGCCTTTTCAGGAGCTGAGATGGAATAAAGTATTCCCTTAGGGATTGGTGCCCCCGAAATAAGTTCAATGGAACAGTCATAAGGTCGGTATGTTGGAAGAGAAGTAGCTTTACTTTTTGCTG
>JANIIK010003099.1:0-13540 GCA_027704905.1 Muraenolepis orangiensis
TTTATTGCATCCCGCATTCCTGTCGCCGTTCCCCAGCCCTCGTCCTGATAGCCACGCCCCCTTGTTAGTTCTCCCCGCAGCTGCAGCGCATCACCATTAATTTCCCCCTCATGTTTTCCTGCCCTCTGATTGGCTGCCTGGGACCTCATTGTTTCCACCTGTTATTCCTTGGGTTTAAATAGGCGGCGTCTTCTTTTGTTCGGCGCCAGTTCATTATATACTGTTTCGTTGTTTGTTAGACTCGGACTTGTTTCACATTTTGAGACTTGTACTTTCATGTTACAGTTCTTACTCGTTCATGTTTCCACGTCATGCCACCGTCAGGTTTTTGGTAATTAGGTATTTTGTGTGTCTACCAGATAAACTCTGTGTGAAAAGAGAGGAGGGTACAGGTTTGAGGAAGTGACAGAGTGCTCTCTGAAAGAAGCCTTGCTCTCCACAGTGAGCAGTAGTCGGAGTTACCAGACAGACAGATACATATAGAGAGACAGACAGAAAGACATACAGACACATACATATAGAGAGACAGACACACAGACATAAAATGTGAGATAGATAGAAATGTCCGGTTCCAAGTCATGCAAGAAGAACCACTTTAAATATACTAATGCTAATTCATGTTCCCTTATTGTAAAGTGGTACCCATTACATAGCTGAACGCTCTCTTTCTCACAGATCCACTTAAAAACAAAGAAGAATAACACAAAGTACCTGACTCTGAGTATGCAGGAACAACAACAGCAGAGGTCAGAGCTGGAGGTTGTGTCTCTCTACCGTGTGCTGGGGCTCAAAATGACTGGCTGTTAAGTAAGAATAATAAGACTGAAACAGTGTTTGGTGGAGGGAAAGTTACCAAAGATGTGAAGAGACTATGTGTTACAGAGGAGTGTTCTCTGGTCATAAAGAAGATGGGTAAGAAAGATGAAGGTGATTACACCTGCAGACAGTACTCACCAGGACATGAGGACGATCGGGCACGGTATGACCTAAAACTGATGAGTAAGTATTTATATTTTAGTCGATGTACCAAAATGTCGACTTTTGGGTTCAAACCATTGAACCCAAACGTATTACTATATTTGAATCTTACATAAAATAGTAGCTTACAGACATTTTGAATGAATTGATGAGCGTCAATCAATAACAAAATGGAGAGTTTTCTCACCCCAGCAGTGTCATAATGCAATAATGAATCTCATGAATCTGCTAAAGATGTGATAAAGATCACAAGTTGTTACAGTACTGTACTGATTCCACATGTCTTTGTTTTTGCCCTTGCTCTTTTAAGGAGCAGCAGGCCCAACTCACACAAGCAGGTCTAAACCAAGCACAACTGTACCGAAAGGTATTTAATTTCTGTCTTGCGAAGCAGTGTTTCAAAATGTTTATCAGTGATACCGTGTGGACTTATAATCATAAATCATCAACATCGTAAAATCGTCCAAAGTTATGTGTTGTAAGTAACCCTATGGTGAGCATCACACTTCCTACTTCTGCTTGACAGCCACAGAGGGACTGGGGACGGACGTTATTAACCACAACAGTTGCATATATCTGCAAACTAGTTGGCGTTAGATTCAATTCTGTTATTGCTGAAAAGAGGAAGAGTTTTAGAAGTGTGCATGAAGAGACCATCAAAACATCTATGTAGTTTAATGGTTCGGAAATATTGTCTTATAATTAAGAGGTTTTTAGTAATTGTGGTTTAAATATATGTAAATATATATGTCAATTGTGACAGAGTACAGATTTTTATAAAATATTTATAAATTCAATATGTAGGTGAGCTTTGGTAGCATGAGTCACAGTTGCCATGGGAATGTGTCTTAATAATTTCACAATCTCTGACACAGATATTTTCGTTGCGTTTTTGGCACACACACACACACACACACACACACACACACACACACACACACACACACAAACACTCACCACTCACACGCATCCACCCACCACACGCATTCACCACTCACACGCATTCACCCACACGCATTCACCCACATGCATTCACACAATCTCACGCATTCACCCACTCACACGCATTCACCCACTCAAACGCAATCATCCACTCACACGCATTCACCCACTCACAGGCATTCATCCACTCACACGCATTCACTGTCAGGGTTTGCAGTTCTGCCTCCCCGCGTCCACAGCCCTCGCCCAGGTAGCCACGCCCCCTTGTTAGTTCTTCCCTGCAGCTGCAGCGCATCAGTTATCTCCCCCTCATGTTTTCCTCCTGTCTGATTGGCTGCCCCGGACCCGATTGTTTCCACCTGTTCTGTTACCTTGTGTTTAAATAGTCTGCGTCTTCCTTTGTTCGGGGCCAGTTGGCGCTTGTTTCATGTAAGAGAGCCAGCGTACTTGTTTCACGTGTGAGACGTGTTACTTGTTTCACGTTGGAGAGTTGGTACTTGTTTCATGTTTATGAACAAGCGTCATGTTTCACGTCACGCCACCGGCAGGTTGTTGTGATCAGGTCTTTTGCTTTTGAGCTTTAAGCGTTTCCATCGTCAAGTGATTTTTGTGTTGTACTGCATTTATCAGTAAAGACTCTTTACTTTGATACGTGTGTTATCGAGTCGTGCATTTGGGTTCGCGTCCATAGTTCAGTCCTTGACATTCACCCACTCACACGCATTCACACCACCCACTCACACGCATTCACCCCCGTTACTCTGATATGACTTGGTAGTGTGTTTGCAACCTGACGAACTAACAGTATTCACCCTCAAACGTAGGATGAAATCATCCCACATTGTTCAGTTTTAACTGTAAACATAAGTTCAATTATGTTAACATTTTCAAGATGTTTGTTTTGTTTTGAGTTCAATTTTAGACGTGCACCCACTCACACGCATTCACCAACTCACACGCATTCACCCACTCATTCACATGCCGACAACGGTGTCAACCACGCAAGGGAACAGCCCGCGGGTCCCGTTAGGGTGAGGTCAGGTCAGGAACCTCAACACTTCACTAGGAGCAGCCAGGGATTCAACCCCATGACCGCCTCTCTTCCCCCTGAGCCTCCGGCGCCGCCCTTGACAGAACTCCTTCACTTAACTGAAACTCCCTCTGTGTTGCAGCTACAGGGCCGTTGGTCCTGGGCGTGGCGGTAGGCACGGCGGTCTTGCTGACCGTTGCCCTGGTTCTCCTCATTTGCTGGTGCAGAAGGAGAGGTGAGAATTGACCCCAGTCTACTGTCTATCTACACACCCGGTATCACCATGGAAACATTCACCCTGGCTTTCTTCTTCCCCAGGAAACAAGACGCCAGAGGACACCACCATTGTGAGTTTCAAAAACTAAACTCAAACTAAGGCAGGTTAAGGGGTTGTGTTCCTTTGTATCCTTGGAAAATAGCATTAAAAACAATCTGGTTTGATGTTAGTAGGGGGCGTTCTATGTTAATAATGATGCTACAACAAGTACACTATATTATATATATTACACTATAGCTTCCAACAAGAGGTTTGTGTGAACCAGTGTTTTCCAGGGTTTGAACTTGGGATTGTCTGATATCAATATGGGGTCGCAAGAGGTTACTTACAACCTATAGATATTTAATGATATATTTGTATTTAATGAAACCAAAAATAACGTTTTAAGGTTTGAAAAGTCTCATAGAGGTCTTGTCTGTAAGGCCAGAATGTCTAATGAACCAAACGACTACTCATCATCACAGAGTCAACACATTCAATGGGACATCATCATCATCATCATCATCATCATCATCCTGACCATACTTAAAACTGGGGTTTAAAAAAAAGTTTATTTTATGATTTTGAATGAATTATTTTTAAATTAAAATGTTAATAGCAACATTTAGAGGTTTCTCACACCAGCAGTGTGGTGATGTGAGCCTGCCGTGGCAAATCTAAAGTGGCAAAAAGTACAATCATAAATACTATTATTGTGATGATATTGTGTGGATTCTATCTTGCTGTCTATTAATTCAAGATGTAATATTTACCTGAGGCTTCTTGCCTGATTGTTTCAATAGGATTGTCTGTGTGTGTGTGTGTGTGTGTGTGTGTGTGTGTGTGTGTGTGTGTGTGTGTGTGTCTGTGTGTTGTGTGTGTGTGTGTGTGTTTGTGTTGCGTGTGTGTGTGTGTGTGTGTGTGTGTGTCAGAGCAAAGAACCTTCCCTTTGAGCATATGCCCTGTATAGCACACATTATACAGAGGGCCGTTGCTGCCTCCCTCCTGACTGTGGGTTTGATGGCGCTTTAGCAAAGTGCCGTATAATAGTTGGACATTTCAAACACAGTCCTGCAAACACAGCGGAGCTGAAAGTCCAACAAGCCTCTCACAGGCAGAAGGAGGAGTTATTTGAACCAGCAACTGTTTAAAGAACAATAGACTACATCAACCTGTTGACTGGACCACACACGTTTAAACTGTTTCAATGTCATTGTACAGCTAAGAATGGGAAAAAGGATTGTTTACTTTGCCTCTTTGTTGGCAAAGTACAGTTGAGTTTCTTAAAGTGGTCGACTTGTTCAACATTCATCATGAGATGTTTGTCTTTGCAAACAACAGTCAAGCTGTTTATGTTCACTTTGTTGCAGACATTCTTTTGTAACAGATGATGTCTGCAGTTGTCTGCATAATATTAACTTATTAATATTATGGCAATACTAAGAACTCCCTGATACCTCTTTGCTCAGAAAAACTAAAGGGAAAAGTAATAAATAAAATAATAAAAATCTTGATCATCAACTGCTTTTAGCATTTCATTCTTCAATACCTGCATTGGTTTTAACACCTGCAAAAAAATAAACAAACAGTAAATATGTTTCTTTTAAACTTGTGATTAATCTGATTAATCACAGAATCGTATTGTGATTAATCCTATTAAATATTTTGTTCTATTTGACAGCACTAATATGTATATATATATATAACATCTAATATACAGGTGACCTACACCTCAGTGAAGGCCCCTCCCGGACATGGCGAAAGCGCCGGTGACCTCGCCGTACACGACCCCACACACTACACCACCGTCAGCAAACGGCCAAAATGACGTCCGCAGACGAGTATGTGATGAAATGCAGCAGCGGCGGCAGCAGCAGCAGCAGCAGCAGCAGCAGCAGCAGCAGCAGCAGCAGCAGCAGCAGCAGCAGCAGCAGCAGCAGCAGCAGCAGCAGCAATTGTATTAAAATAGCAACAACAAAAATACTTTATTCACCATCATGTGTGTGAACACGTTGTTTTTGTCAATAGTTGCCTAATGCTTTTTCATATGAGCTATGACAAAAGTGCAAAAGAGTGAATTACTGCTAATTACCGCTTACCAAACTTCACTAGAAAAAAGGCAATTGTCTGAAGAAATTGCGATGTAAAAGCTGACATTTTCACATTTCTTGAATACTTTTTTTTCTAAATGATTTGGAACATTGTTAAGGTTGAATGGAGTTTGCGTTTAAAAAGTTGGTTAACGTCTATGAGACAAAGGAAAGTACGATCAGGGTATACATCTAAAACTGTTGAAACAAGTATGAAAGATACATCGACAACACAATGATATGAGGAATAATGTTGTAATCTGTGGAGTCTGTGCAGCTTTCGTATTGCATATTGTTTGTGTAGATATGAGCATGACGGGAGAATCATGGGTCCGGTTGTGTTAGCATCTAGAAACATAGCAAACTGAAGCAGACAACAGAAGTCTGACGGAAGTCAATGAGACAACGCAAATATATGCAAATATGGTGCTATGTAATTTATGTCAACAAATGTTGAAATATGATGATTTGTTGATTTGGTCGAACAAAGTTGAAGGGTTAAATCTGTAGCCCAAGGAAACGGAAGCAGCTGATGACTTCCACCGGTGTCCCGTCCAGGCTGATGGGGGAGTCCCGGTGGCTCCTGAAGTCCACCATGAGCTCCTTGGTCTTGCTAACATTCAGTGCCCCCATTCATTACCCCCATTCATTACCCCCATTCATTACCCCCATTATACAATTACTATATGATGACAGTGTTTAAAGATGAATAGTTGGAGTATATGAAGTATATCATATTTAAAAGTAAATGTGAATGGATTCTGTCGATTCGAATATAATCTGAATAGGTTACACTTTGAATGGAGCTTGGAGGTGAAAAATAGTTAGGATCCCAAAAATGTGGCAAGAGAATAATAAATGCTTTATTATGTGTGTTAAGTTGCTTAGCATTATGTACTATTGTATAACGTGTTGATTTGATTGATTTGATAAGCTTTATATAAAAAATGCCCCGTGTTGACTTTTTTCACTACTATGCCCTGACATATGACCTCAGCTGTGTCTGGTTACGGGGGGTGGGCCAGTCTGCTACTGCTCACCTTGTCCTTCAGGGTACTGATGCCCTCCCTGTGTGGCCCAGAAAGTCTACCTCCCACTGCATGAAGTAGCACTTATCTGGGTGCAGCTTTAAACCTGCGGCCCAGGATTGTAGCGTATGTCCTTAGTCACTTCTGACACCAATGTAACGAAATGAGCCGAAGGAAACAGAGTATAGTGAACACGGGTTTATTGCCCTTAGCCGTCAGCTAACAAGCTAGTTTCCACACACACTTAACACAAACCCGGAACAACAACCCCTAAACTCCCGCCCAACCGGAACCACTCCCCTCGGCCCCCCCCCCCCCATCACAGCCTTCCCCAGGCCATTACAGTACTTCCCCTTGTCACTCTGCAGTGTCTCGACGGCTCGTCGGGTTAGAGAGTGACCGGCTATTCGTACTCTGGTTACGATTTGTAACCGGCGTTGGAATATCCCGCCAACTCTTAGTTGATGATATGCATGTGTCTTTTGTAGGATAGACATGTTGCGTGCGATATGAGTTATGCTTGATTGGCTTATTGTCTACTCGCAACTATGTCGCCGGTCGGCTTGTCACACTAGTTGAATAAATAGTGTGCGTCGACAAGCGTTTGATTGGTCGCTTTCTGGCAGGGAGCGGACGTATTTTGCATATTTGCAGCGCTGGTGACGCGGCTCTTTTTCTTCCTCCGCATCACTCGGTGAGTGCGGACGTAGGAGGAGCCTTGGTGCTCGCCGCTGGTTGGCTGCTTCTGATTCCTTTCCCGCCCTATTGGGGCGGACGGAGGAGGTTAATATTGCTACTTGGCACCACCCTTTTTCTATTAAGAAATTCAGGCGTAAGTCGAATAGTTTAGACTCGCCTTTTTCTCTATTCTCTGTATTCACAGCTTTGCGTGTTTCATGACAGAGTTGGGTTGTTATTGGGGATGTGGTGTTTACACTTCTTCACGTCTTCTTGAGTCCGGTGTGCCCCGGGACCCGGGTCCATTAGGGCTACATTTATCGGGCTCTGCTCGCAGCTTCGCCTTAGCCCTTAAGGAAAAGCCTACACGGCCTATCCTATAAGAAATTGAACGATAGTTATGTTATCATAACTCTAGTTATAGTTATAGATGGAGCCGTCTAATTTCCCACCTGCTGCACCCCCATTGCCTTTTATGCACGTTGCCGTGGGGAATGTGGGCGGGGCCCACGTACATTGCTATGGGACAAGCCCATAAGCCAAGACAGCTACGCCTATAATCATATAACTAGGGTTATGATAACATAACTATCGTTCTGCTCCACCTCGTTGGCTGGTGGAGGACGAGAGGTGAGGAGAGACCTCCTACCGCCATCTTGTTAGCCTCTGTCTGCCTGATTACTGTTTAGTCACGCTGCAATCGGCCTGTTTGGGCCACCGTTCTGTGTTCCTTCCTTCCTTCTTGATTTTAGTAATAATAATAATAATAATAATAATAATTATGGGGAAACGAAAGAACAACAACAATAATAATAATAATAATAATAATAATGGGGAAACGAAAGAACAATAACCAAAATAAATTATTAATAATAATAATAATAATAATAATGGGGGGACAAAAGAACAATAATAATAATAATAATAATAATATATGTAGATTTTCTTTTGCAGCTATAATTTGTATTCAAATGTTCTTCGCGACAAACAAAGCGCTTATCTTATCTTATGTGAACGTGTTCCAGCAGTACACCGTGGACCGGACCTGGACGAGGCTCCCGGGGGCCCCTCTGTGGTCCAGTTGGGTGAGCAGGGGCCAGTAGGCTCAGCACAGGTAAACCTTCTGCCTTCACGTGACTCCACCACCGCATGTCCACCACAACGCCAGTCCCTCCCACTGGGCCCAATGGCTGTGTCCTAAACCACTCCCTACTCACTATCTAGTGCACGAGAAAGTCAGTAGTATATTGATAGTGCACTATAGTGAGTTTGCAATTGTGTAGTGCTGTCCAAATGCATAGTGAGAATAATTATACCCGATATAGTGCACTCATCGTATCTCACAATGCATCGTGAAAAGTAGCATACAACCGATGGTCACTAACCGAGCATATATCCCATCATGCATTGCGCTGAAAGAAAAACGACAAACGGACAAGAAGGGACGTCCATCAACGTAGATCTGACACTTTTAATTATGAGACAGAAATGACGTCATTAACGGAGACAGTAGTGTCCCAAAGTGTTTTAATGATATAGTCTTATACATTGAACTCCCTAGAGAGGGAGTAGGGAGTAGGGAACGAGGGAAGGATTTCACTGTATAGTCCTCAAAATTGAAATACTAGAGAGGGAGTAGGGAATGAGGGAAGGATTTCACTATATAGTCCTCTACATTGAAATACTAGAGAGGGAGTAGGGAATGAGGGAAGGATTTCACTATATAGTCCTCTACATTGAAATACTAGAGCGGGAGTAGGGAATGAGGGAAGGATTTTACTATTTAGTGTCCCACATTGAACTCCCTATGTAGGGAGTAGGGAATGAGGGAAGGATTTCGGACACTATGAGAATACATCTCATCTGCCCAGCGGCCATATTGGTTTGTTGCGTGGGGAAGCCTTCTAGGACTCTTCAGGGAAACCATGACAACCGTACAACTGTACCGTAACTGCTGCCTGGGTGGGGAAACTGAACGGAGAACCACAACAAAAGAATAGATCAACTTGTCACGGTTTCAAAAGGATCTTGAAGGGTAAACCAAAATGGCCGCTGGGTTTACAAGGTCTACGGTGGTTGTGTGTAACTGCTGATAGAAAGGTGATTGTTTTGTCATACGTCTCACGTTTAACTTGTGTTTTCCACCACGTCAGGACCAAGCGGGCCCTGGTGAATCGCGCTAAGTGGACATCTACGAGAACTCCAGGGGCCGTCCCACATTTTGTCTCCGTCCACCGACTGGTGAAATGACAAACGTGTGGAGGCTGTGCGATGAGAGCAGGTTGAAGTGGTCAGAGCTAGCTTGTTGTTGTGTGGCGTTCAGATGCAACGCAACCAACTTAGTGTTCCTTTGTATTTGTACTTTGTATTGCTTAAAGGCAGCCAGCAGTAGGCCTAGGCCTACACTCAGTAGTGAACACAGTGTGATCTATAATGTGGTTATTAATACAGCGTTCACCAGACGATAGTTGCTGAACGCGTGCTCTAAATGTAAATGATGGGAGTGTGCTTTTAACATCAGACCAAACATAAAGTATATGAAACGAGATCAACGGAACAATCAACAAGAGATTGTACCGTATTCAGTGAGATTAATTATTGTAATAGTAAGTCGTTATAGCTTGTAATGACCATCATGATTGCATTGATAGACTTACTTCTAGTTAAGTCACAGTTCATGCTTTTGGGTTTTTACCGTTTTCTTCCCGTTTTCTTCCTGCATAAAACCATCTACTCTGTTCTTCTATGTATGTACAAATTTAAGATATTTATATCTCAAAATTTGTTTTGGAGATATATTGGTTTCATTATTTAAGATTTTTAGTTATTTGAATTGTCCAATAAATAATATAAATATCATTTTTTTCCTCCTTTCCTCCCGATTCCCATTCTTGTCTACATTTAAATAATGAAATGATAATAATATAACATTCACCCTGTCGCATTATGTATTTATTTATTCATGAAATACTTAATGTAAGTATTTTTTTCTGCTGGAAAGAGAAGGCCCTTTAATAAAACGGGGCTGTCTATGTGTTACGGATTGACGAGGAGAATGAGGACTGGGGACTTCGGAGGTGAACCCAAATGCACGACACGATGACACGTATCAAAATAAAGAGTCTTTACTGATAAAATGCAGTAATACAAAAAACCTCAAAAGCAAAAGACCTAACTACAAAAACCAACAAGTACGAGTCTAACAACCAACGAAACAGTATATAATGAACTGGCGCCGAACAAAAGAAGACGCCGCCTATTTAAACCCAAGGAATAACAGGTGGAAACAATGAGGTCCCAGGCAGCCAATCAGAGGGCAGGAAAACATGAGGGGAAGATCACGGTGATGCGCTGCAGCTGCGGGGGAGAACTAACAAGGGGGCGTGGCTATAAGGACGAGGGCTGGGAAACGGCGACAGGAATGTGGAACGTGAAAAGGGGGCGTGAACTTTCTAGTTCATTTTTAATTGAGCAAATATCTAGAACTTATCATTGTCATTCATTACAGTCAGTATTTATGGATGGACACTTTCATAGTCAGTTAGTCCGTTACTGTATATGTTATTTATCCAGCCCATCACCTCAAAAAAAGCCAGGAAAGCCAGTCAAGTCAAGTCAAGTCAATTGTATTAGTATAGCTCTTAATCACAGTTAAAGTCTCACAGGCCACATGTTTACAACACCCCCCAAACCCTAGCGCCCCTGAGGGCAAGAAAAAGTCCTTAAAATGATTTTCCATTAAGTGTCTGTATTTCACTGTTCACTGATGACATCAACAACTCGGAAATGTTTTGATATGCCCAAATTTAATGGATTGTGTGTGTGTTTGTGTGTGTGTGTGTGTGTGTGTGTGTGTGTGTGTGTGTGTGTGTGTGTGTGTGTGTGTGTGTGTGTGTGTGTGTGTGTGTGTGTGTGTGTGTGTGTGTGTGTGTGTGTGTGTGTGTGTGTGTGTGTCTCTACCAGATAAACTCTCGTGTGAAAAGAGAGGAGGGTACAGGTTTGAGGAAGTGACAGAGTGCTCTCTGAAAGAAGCCTTGTTCTCCACAGTGAGCAGTAGTTGGAGTTACCAGACAGACAGAAACATATAGAGAGACAGACATATACATACATAGAGAAATAGATAGATAGATACATATAGAGAGACAGACAGACAGACATAAAGTGTGAGACAGACAGACAAAAAGATAGATAGATAGATAGATAGATAGATAGATAGATAGATAGATAGATAGATAGATAGATAGATAGATAGATAGATAGATAGATAGATAGATAGATAGATAGATAGATAGATAGATAGATAGATAGATAGATAGATAGATAGATAGATAGATAGATAGATAGATAGATAGATAGACAGATAGATAGATAGATAGAAAGATAGATATGTCCGGTTCCAAGTCATGCAAAGGTAAGAACCACTTTAAATATACTGATGCTAATTCATGTTCCCTTATTGTAAAGTGGTACCCATTACATAGCTGAACGCTCTCTTTCTCACAGATACACTTAACAACAAAGAGGAATGTCACAAAGTACCTGACTCTAAGTATGAAGAAACAACAGCAGAGGTCAGAGCTGGAGGTTGTGTCTCTCTACCGTGTGCTGGGGCTCTAAATGACTGTTCCTCAGTTGACTGGCTGTTCAGTAAGAATACAGGACTGAAACATTGGTTGATGGAGGGAAAGTTACCAATGACCACATGGAGAGACTATGTGTTACAGAGGAGTGTTCTCTGGTCATAAAGAAGATGGGTAAGATATATGAAGGTGATTACACCTGCAGACAGTACCATCATCAGAACGATACGTCGATTCGGCACGGTATGACCTAAAACTTCTAAGTAAGTAATTATATTTCAATCGATTTACCTAAATGTACACTTTGGGGTTCAAACCATTGAACCCAAACGTATTACTATGTTTCAATCTTTTAAATGTTTTAGCCTACATGTGAGGGTCCCTTAAGGTGATCTCCAGGCGTAAATGTAAACGTTGTCCCAGCCAAGGTTCTCATTTGATTGTCCCGGCCCCCATGAACATGTTCTGCCCGTAGGGGCCTCCATAAACCAAGGCTAAGACATGGTGTGGAGGCGCAGAGAAACTAATTTGAATTAATTAATTGATTAATTGATTAATTACATTGTTGAATATGTTCAACAATTGGATTTATGTTTTGAATTAATTGAAAAGCGTCAATTAATTAAAAAATGTAGAGTTTTCTCACCCCAGCAGTGTTACGGCGTAATACTTAGTGCAATATTGAATCTCATGAATCTGCTAAACATGTGATAAAGATCACATGTTGTTACAGAACTGTTCTGATTCCACATGTCTTTGTTTTTGCCTTTGCTCTGTCCTTGGTTTTAATCCACACGGATCAGCAGGCCCAACTCACACAAGCACGTCTAAACCAAGCACAACTGTACCGAAAGGTATTTCATTTCTGTCTTGTGGAGCCGTGTTTCAAAATGTGGTCTTTATCAATCCACTGTTACTCTGATATGACTTGGTAGTGGAAGTCCTTGTGGTCAAGGAACATGTGTTTGAAACCTGACGATCTAACATCTATAACCAACAATCGTATCATGAACTCATCCTACATTGTTCAGTTTTAACTGTAAACATGAGTTCAATTATATTTTTTTTGTTCTAAATTCAGTTTTAGACATGAACTTCAGTTATTAATCAGTAACTTATCCAAACCGATATCTTCAGTCATATTTGTTGTAAAGAGTGATGAAGATACTAATTATGTGTTTCTCTTTGTTCTGTCCTTGCTTCTAATCCACACGGAGCCACAGGCACAACTAACACAATCACATCCAACCCGACCGTAGCCGACCACACAGTGAAAGGTATATCTGCTCTAACTTGCTTTGGGCTGTGTTGTGTTCAAAATGACACCTTTCTGTCCGTCTATCCGTGATACCGTGTGGACTTATAATCATAAATCATCCATGGCTTCACCACTGGCATTCACCCACTCACACATATTCACCCACTCACACGCATTCACACACTTACACACATTCACCGACTCAAATGCATTCACTCACTCACACCCATGCACCCAGTCACACGCATTCACCCACTCACGCACATTTACACACTCACACGCATTCATCCCCGTTACTCTGATATGACTTGGTAGTGTGTTTGCAACCTAACGAACTAACAGTATTCACCAACAAACGTAGAATGAAATCATCCCTCATTGTTCAGTTTTAACTGTAAACATAAGTTCAATTATGTTGTTGTTATCAGCTGGTCTGCAGCGGACCCTTGAGGGTGAGGTCAGGTCAGGTCAGGAACCTCAACACTTCACTAGGAGCAGCCAGGGATTCAACCACATGACCGCCTCTCTTCCCCCTGAGCCTCCGGCGCCGCCCTTGACAGAACTCCTTCACTTAACTGAAACTCCCTCTGTGTTGCAGCTACAGGGCCGTTGGTCCTGGGCGTGGCGGTAGGCACAGCGGTCTTGCTGACCGTTGCCCTGGTTCTCCTCATTTGCTGGTGCAGAAGGAGAGGTGAGAATT
>JANIIK010003100.1:0-7500 GCA_027704905.1 Muraenolepis orangiensis
AACCTATTTATTTAGGAAGGCCTTTTTTTAAATGAAAAAGCAATATAAATAAAATGCGTTATTATTATTGTCATAGATATTAAAGGGTTAAGATTGAGGTAAGCGAAAAGGGTTAACATTAAGGTATGGGAAGAGGGTTAAGATTGATGTTAGGGAGAAGGGTTGGCGGGGAAAAGGTTATGGTTGAGGAGGTTATGGGAAAATATTCTCATGCTCAAAAAGCTTGAGTTTTACAAGGCTATATAAACAAGATACGTTTATTGCAATGTTCCATCTGGTTCACATATGATTTACAGTGTATCGTGTTTTTCAAAAGATGAATAAAAGAAGTGCCAGTGTGTTGGCCAGCTTAAGTGAGCCTTCATCTGAACGTGATTCAACAGCAGATCCTAAAAAGTGTGTGTGTGTGTGTGTGTGTGTGTGTGTGTGTGTGTGTGTGTGTGTGTGTGTGTGTGTGTGTGTGTGTGTGTTCCCCGCAGTACGTGGAGGACCCAGCCAGCTTCCCAGGGTTGAATGCAGTGACTCTATTGGAGCAGACCATGTGTGGCCTCTCCCACCTTCACTCTCTCAACATAGGTCTCACTCACACATAAACACACACTCAGACATACACACTCACTCACTCATACATACACAAACACACACAGTCATACACACTTACTTATACACACTTATACAAACTCACTCATTCACACTCAATCATCCACTCACTCTCATGCACACACACACTCCCCACTTAATCATCCACCCACTCTCATGCAGACACACACACATTCTCCATGTTCATCCTCCTCCTCCTCCTCCCCCAGTCCATCGGGACCTGAAGCCGAGGAACATCCTCATCTCGTGTCCCGGGCCTCTGGGACGGGTCAGGGCTCTGATCTCAGACTTTGGACTGTGCAAGAAGATGCTAGATGGTCGCTGTAGCTTCTCCATGCGCTCTGGAATACCAGGCACCGAAGGGTGGATCGCCCCAGAGGTGCTGCGAGACACACCCGGAAGCAACCCGGTAGGGCCCTGGGGGTGCTTTACTACTTCAAAACATGGACCTTAGAACCCTAGGCCTTAGAGCACTGGGTCTCAGAACACTGTTCCATACAACACTGTGTCTGACAATACTGGGTCTGAGAAGACAGGACCTTAGAACCTTAGTATATAGCAGGCATTAATTATTGTACTCTCTGTATCTACTAATACCTCATCATGTCTTCCTGTCCTCTCCATTCCTCTCCTCTTAAGACTGCAGCAGTGGATGTGTTCTCAGCGGGCTGTGTCTTCTATTATGTGGTCAGCAGGGGGAAGCATCCCTTTGGTGATGCACTGAGGCGTCAGGTTAACATCTTGGCCGGAGAATACACACTATCACACTTCATGGAGGATATGCATGGTGAGCGTGCGTGCGTGCGTGCGTGTGTGTGTGTGTGTGTGTGTGTGTGTGTGTGTGTGTGTGTGTGTGTGTGTGTGTGTGTGTGTGTGTGCGCGTGTGTCTGCCACATTTAGCTTTTCTCTCTGAATAGATGACGTCATAGCTCGGGATCTGATCGAGCGAATGATAAGTGTGGCACCGCAGTCCCGGCCCTCCACTTACTGTGTGCTCAAACACCCATTCTTCTGGAGTCCTGAGAAGCAGCTGCTGTTCTTCCAGGTGCGTCAATGTCCCACCCGAGATGCATGATGGGTTCATGTGTCATTCACGCTTTGGTGCACTACAGAGCATGTCAAACATGTGTGTGTGTGTGTGTGTGTGTGTGTGTGTGTGTGTGTGCAGGACGTGAGTGATCGTATAGAGAAGGAACCGGGGGAGGGGTCTATCGTGGTGAGGCTGGAGGCCGCGGGCAGAGCAGTGGTGCGAACCAACTGGAGGATGCACATTTCTGTGCCTTTGCAGACAGGTACAGACACACACACACACACACACACACACTCAAACGCACACACACATATGTAGGACTGGATGTCGGACTATACACCTTTTATTTCCCGCTTCTTCGGACACAACTTTATTGAGATCCTTTTTGTATATGACGTCTTAGCTGTGTTTTCGTGGCGTTTTGCTTGTATAGAATGGGTTTTGTCTGAACTGACATTTTTATCAGCCAAGCATGTAAGGCTCCAGTCTACAACCCTTCCTTCATATTCTCCTCCCCACAAGAATATCCTTTAAGATTTTTCTCAATTGTGATCACTTTTGTTGCAGACCTGAGAAAGTTCCGGACCTACAAGGGAAACTCGGTCAGAGACCTTCTGAGGGCCATGAGAAACAAGGTGGGCTTCACAACTCTAACCACAACAAATGCTAATCTTCAGATTCTTCTAGTTTATTATTATTTTTTTATTATAGTTTTCTTCGGTAACGTTGTGGACCCTTCTGTGTTTTGTAAACAGAAGCACCACTACCACGAGCTACCAAAGGAGGTACAGGACACCTTGGGCGAGGTCCCAGAAGGATTTGTCAGTTACTTCACCTCCCGGTTTCCACGGCTACTGCTCCACACCCACAATGCCTTGCACATCTGCGCCCATGAAAGACAATTTCACCCGTACTATTTGCCCCCTAGTGCCAAATAGCATGGACAGTGCATACTTTACACTTTGAATGGATTTTGTTTTTATACTACCAAACGCAATACATGCGCTGTATTTTCATTTTTTCATTTAAAAACAAAACAAAAAACCCTAGTTTTTCAGGACTGACACGTTGCACAGCAGGTGGGCTTGAAGTTTCAAACGCTCCGATTCCAAGCTGAAGTTTATAGAGACTGTCCCGTTCATACACTTGAGGTATTTTTATTCATTTTTTTTTTTTATCACCGACATTAGTGTGACACTCTTTAACTCTATTATTATTATTATTATTATTATTATTATTATTATTATATTATCACACACAAAGGTGTATTAACTGATCTGTGTCTGCATGGTGCGCAGGCATGGGCTCCAGGCACACCTGTGTGGGTCCAGGCCTATTGAATGTAGTTTTACTGGTATTTTTAAAGGCAGTTTGGTTACTGACGGTAGCTGCAACACACTGACTGAACGACATGCGGAGACACATGTTTTACTAACGACAATAGGTTGAAGTTGTTTTACACTGACACCAGAGAATGGAGGGGAATAAAAATCGTTTGTGGTGTCACAAAATATAACAATCGATTTATATTATTATTTTATTTTGTATGCTCAGCTTTACACGCCAAAGTTGAATGTGCGTGACTGTTGCTAGGTGACACAAGCCTTTGTAGACCCAAGGAAGCCCTTTGGATGGGGACTCTTCTGCACTGGGCCCACAGAGGAATCACAACCCTGATTTGTTCATCGTTTTTCTTGTGAATAAATGAATGCTACAATGTATCAAGGTCTTGTATATGAGGGTGAAACCTCATTTGATTTGTTTGATCGTTGCATAAGGAATCTTGGAACAATATGTTTGCTTTCAAATCAACGTTTAATAATCAGAGCACTGACCACCATTTGAGACAATGAGAAAACGGTGATTTGGATGTCTCATAATGTAACACAGAAAAAGGTTTTCAGAACATTTGATTAGCACTTCTTTAGATTACATTGCAGTGATTCCTTGACGCACATTATCTACGATGTACTTAATAACCATATCCCTAACACTGCCAAATTAAGTTTGAACTAGTAATCATGGTAGTTATGTAAGTAATTATTATGTAAGTAATTATATCTTACAAGTGGCAATTAAAGAGTGAAGAATGAAAACTCCCAGAGACACTACAACGTTGTCACCACAAAATAACCACTGAATAACACATATTATGTACGCATTATTTCAGTTCTCTTGGAGGGCGTGTACGGTTGGAACCGGGAGTGTAGAGTTTGCACCAGCTGCTGGGTTGTGAAGATTTCGAAATAAGGAGTATGCATAGTAAGAAAAGTACACCCGTCCATATCTAAGATTGCATACGGCACTTACTCTCCTCCAGTACACTATCCGAGTCCAACATCCTCCCAAATAATCATCCCGAAACCAGTCTTTGTCGTAAACCCTGATTGACAGACGACCATTCCGGCCTACGACATAAAGTGTCTGCCTCCAGCTTGGGGAGTTGTCGTTCCAGATGACTCTTGTCGTGCGAGCCAACGAACCAGCATCCGCCTAAAGGAAACCATTCAAAAGACCAAACTGAAGTCCAATTCACATTTTCAGCCACAAATGGGGATAGACAATACGCTGATAGTCAGTCGTTTGGTAGCCTTTGAGAGTAAAAGCACTCTTGTTCTCACCTTGACATAGCCATCCGTCCTGCCCCACCAGCCATCTCCCCTAAGGCCATATCCATTGCTCACAGTCACCCTCACGACGTCATAGCTCAGGGCTGGAGTCAGGAGAGTTAAGGCCAGGCAGAGAAATATAGTCACCTTCATCTTTACCTGTAGGACAAAGATGGCAAAAAGAGACTATGATGAAAAGTGCTCAGGGTCAAAATGATGGTCGTATGAAGAATTCTATACAAGCTAGATTCAAGAGAATCTTGTACCATCTATATGCATCCGGTGATGAATATCTATCTATAAATACAAACATAACTGACATGTCATGAAAAAAGGATGGAACTATCTTTCCAGATAGATGTAAAAATGTATAGATTTGTTATTAATCTCACCTCATTGAACACATTAAGCCGATTGGCCAAGCTGACATTATAGACTTACTTACTAACTAATGGTTAACACAATCGATTTTCTTAATCTGCAAAAAATAATCCTATAGTAAATGTTGACTCACCCGTCTGTAGCTTCTCTGTCAATGGCTCTCTTCCTTCTACTTTCTCCGCTTTTATACTCAAAGCCACAATGCATTTACTCTAAATCACAAGTTGGTTCCTCCTTTTTTGATACATACTTGTCTATCCGGTTAGGTAGCCAGTATGAGTTGTGCAACTTTCATACTGATCTGGTGTAGGTAAGGTGATATGGGATAGGTAGTAAACATCTTGGATGATATAGTAAATATATACATTTTGTCCCATCTGCCCGTCTCTACTTGTAAAGACAGGTGATTCTAACCAACCATCCCTCAGTGGTTCTCTACTGGTATATATTGATTATTGTATTCATGCACAAGTATTCAGACAAACATATAATTAAAGCTTCAATAGGTATTTACCCCACACACTGCCAAACACACACACTGCCAAACACATACTGCCAAACACACACACACACACACACCGCCAAACGTGTGTGTGTGTGTGTGTGTGTGTGTGGGGGTAACTCATTTTCACAACAAATTTTCTCGTCATTTAACATAATATAAGGGCAAAACTTAATACATTTCTTAATACATCTGCCAAAAAACACGGGCATGGGCTTCATTACTGTGATGTGTTTCGTAACGCTTGTCAGGATTGCCAGGTAGCTTTTTTTGCCCCAGTCCATCCCTGCTCTAGGCTACCCATGCAAAACATGTCCTGAAAGATGGAAACAGAAAATGGTGTGTACAGAATCTGATGTAGGTGTGATTCTCTAATCACTGGCACTACAATGAAGTCTCTTGTTATTGGTAAGGGAATCCTACCGGCCTTCAAATTATAGTTTTTGAACTTTGTTTAACTCTATGCTTAAGCCAAATACAGAATAACAATGCAATTTTGACATGCCACATATGCCCATATGCCGACTTTGTTATCTCAGGGACAGTTTACTCTTATCTCCTTCTTAAGGCTGCAATATATTCAAACTCATACCAAAATAAGCATAAAAAAAAACATTTTAACATACCACATAATATGATCAGGAGATCCAACAAACAAAGCATATCATGGAGAGACACTAAACCAGCCACACAATGGGCCCTAGGTTTTGGTGAACGACCAACACCAAACAAAAACCTAAACTGGGAAATAAAGCCACTATAACAGGACTAACAATATCACATTATAACATACAATATGGACGGGTCAGCAGGGGCTATTATAAAGAGTGCCCATGTGAATCAGGCTTAGAATCAGAATGCCTTTATTGTCGTTGTACCAGTGTTGCAGGGGCAACAAACATTACAGAAGGCCGTCACACAGCTCTGTGAGCGCGCAGCGCAAAGGACTCCGGGAAAGCGGCCGAGAGAGGAATGGGCCCACGTGTTGGCTCCGTACCCGCCGGAGGACGCCGCTCCGCACCCGCCGGAGGACGCCGCTCCGCAACCGCCGGAGGACGCCGCTCCGCAACCGCCGGAGGACGCCGCTCCGCACCCGCCGGAGGACGCCGCTCCGCACCCGCCGGAGGACGCCGCTCCGCACCCGCCGGAGGACGCCGCTCCGCAATCGCCGGAGGACGCCGCTCCGCAACCGCCGGAGGACGCCGCTCCGCACCCGCCGGAGTACGCCGCTCCGCAACCGCCGGAGGACGCCGCTCCGCACCCGCCGGAGGACGCCGCTCCGCACCCGCCGGAGGACGCCGCTCCGCACCCGCCGGAGGACGCCGCTCCGCACCCGCCGGAGGACGCCGCTCCGCACCCGCCGGAGGACGCCGCTCCGCAACCGTCGGAGGACGCCGCTCCGCACCCGCCGGAGGACGTCGCTCCGCTTTCACTGGAGGACAACACGAGGCCCCGGATCATCGACTGGGACGCCGACGGTCCAGAGGAGCGGGGTTGGCCCCCGCGCCGCAACTGTCGGGATCGGTGGTTTGTCCTCAAATGCCACCGGGAATACCCCTTCAAGCCGGGTTGGACGCCAGGAGGCGCCCGTGGAGGAGGGGGATACTACCGACAGGTGCCTAACTTTGCGTGGGAACGCAGATGCCCTGTCCCGAAGGTCAGAAGGCCTGTGGTCTGGGCCTGCCGAGGGTGCTCTGAAGATGAGGGGAAGGATATGTGGTACCCCAAGCTACCCTTGGGGTCCCACCAGGGCGAATAAGAGGAGACTTACCTTTGGTTACGTTGTGGGAGGCGTATATCTCCCGATGGAGATACTTGGAGGGCTTTAGGACCCGGGGGAAGGCGAACGAGATCCCGGAGTGAAACCCCCAGCTGACAACAATCAACACCTGAGTAAATCAGGTGCTTAAAAGCACACAGGTAGAGGGTTGCTACGTACAATACAATTGTGTAGCAATCCTCACGATGCATTTTACACAGATTAAAACAAATGCATTAACCTGATAGACTTGTCTATCAGGTTAGGTAGCCAGTATGAGTTGCGCAACTTTCATACTGATCTGGTGTAGGTAATACTGATATGTTGTAGGTAGGTAACTAAACTGAAAGTGAGGTGTACAGTAAGGAATCTGATGTGGGCGTGATTATCTTTGAAATCGTTGGCACTACAATAGTCTATTGTTTTGGTTAATGGAATCCTACCAGCCTTCAAATGATTTACAATTTATTTCAAATGATTGACAGATTGATAGTATGATTGTTGTTTTATTCTTTTCACTTCACATACCATAATAGGGTTGGGACTTGAGCCGCAGCATTCTGAACGTGCTCCAGGGGTCTGATGGCAGAGGCTGGTGTTCCAGCAATGTGGAAATGAT
>JANIIK010003100.1:12500-13529 GCA_027704905.1 Muraenolepis orangiensis
GGGGAGGAGGAGCAGGATGAGACAGAGGGGGAGGAGGAGCAGGATGAGACAGAGGGGGAGGAGGAGGATGAGACAGAGGGGGAGGAGGAGCAGGATGAGACAGAGGGGGAGGAGGAGGATGAGACAGAGGGGGAGGAGGAGCAGGAGACAGAGGGGGAGGAGAGGATGAGACAGAGGGGGAGGAGGAGGATGAGACAGAGGGGGAGGAGGAGCAGGATGAGACAGAGGGGGAGGAGCAGGATGAGACAGAGGGGGAGGAGGAGCAGGATGAGACAGAGGAGGAGGAGGAGACGGATGAGACGGAGGGGGAGGAGGAGGAGGATGAGACAGAGGGGGAGGAGGAGACGGATGAGACAGAGGAGGATGAGACAGAGGAGGAGGAGGTTGAAGTAGTTTTCGGCAGCTGTTCTCCATCTCCTCACCCACACCCTCCATTTTCTTCTTCCGGAAGAAGGAAGAGATAAAGATTGCTCTGGTGTAATTTCAGTGCTTCAAATATCGACCGACGTAGAAAACAATAGAATACAATAGAATATGACTTTATTGACCTGCCTGGGATAAAAATTTAAGTCTTAAAAAAAGTGGTACCATTAGTGGTTAGAAAGGCAAACTGAGTTATTATAACTTAATACAATATGGCATAATTACAGACCTTGCTGTTTGATCTGTTTGTACACAATAACAATAAAACGTTTTATTGTTTGTTTTATACTGATTATCACTTCAAACCAGTTATTTATAGCAGATAATGACTGCTTGAGTTATATTATTCATCTATAATTCCTTTTTTTTTCATATTTTTTGCATTTTGAAAGCAGTATTCAGGACTCGTAGAATTGTCTTTTGTTAGCGGTGAACACCCTCCAGTTCAGCGTCAATAAGCACAGGATAGGAGCAACGATCAGACAGCGACCGGGGAACCATAATAAGCCAATAAGAAGGTATGCATGTGTTTAATCTAGAGAGGGGGATTAATCTAGTGCAAACCAATGCACAACGCACGGTTTGGCCCTTATTTTAACAAAGCTA
>JANIIK010003101.1:2500-13510 GCA_027704905.1 Muraenolepis orangiensis
CCTAGGTACCCCAGCTGGTCCCCCTACTGGACCCAGGTCCTCCTACTGGACCCACGTCCACCTGCTGGACCCAGGTCCCCCTGCTGGACCCCGGGTCCCCCTGCTGGACCCAGGTCCCCCTGCTGCACCCGGATCCCCCTGCTAGAACCGGGTCCCCCTGCTGGACCCGGGTCCCCCTGCTGGACCCTGGTCCCACAACTGGACCCGGGTCCCCCTGCTAGATCCGGGTCCCCCTGCTGGACCGGGTCCCCCTGCTGGACCCAAGTCCCCCTGCTGGTCCCCCAACTGGACCCGGGTCCCCCTGCTGGACCCAGGTCCCCCTGCTGGACCCAGGTACCCCTGATGGTCCCACAACTGGACCCGGGTCCCCCTGCTGGACCCGGGTCCCCCTGCTAGACCCGGTTCCCCCTGCTGGACCCGGATCCCCCTGCTGGACCCGGGTCCCCCTGCTAGACCCAGGTCCCCCTGCTAGACCTAGGTCCCCCTGCTGGACCCAGGTTCCCTGCTGGTCCCCCTACTGGACCCTGGTCCTCCTACTGGACCCAGGTCCACCTGCTGGGCCCAGGTCCCCCTGCTGGACGCAGGTCCCCCTGCTGGTCCCAGGTCCCCCTGCTGGACCCTCCAGGTCCCCCTGCTGGACACGGGTCCAACTAATGGACCCGGGTCCCCCTGCTGGACACGGGTCCCCCTACTGGACCCAGGTCCCCCTGCTGGACCCAGGTCCCCCTGCTGGTCCCAGGTCCCCCTGCTGGTCCCAGGTCCCCCAGCTGGACCCAGGTCCCCCTGCTGGACCCAGGTACCCCTGCTGGACCCAGGTACCCCTGATGGTCCCCTTAGTGGACCCAGGTCCTCCTACTGGACCCAGGTCCACCTGCTGGACCCGGGTCTTACTGCTGGACACAGGGCCCCTGCTAGACCCAGGTCCCCCTGCTGGACCCAGGTCCCCCTGCTGGACCTAGGTACCCCAGCTGGTCCCCCTACTGGACCCAGGTC
This sequence comes from Muraenolepis orangiensis, assembly GCA_027704905.1. Lineage (NCBI taxonomy): Eukaryota > Metazoa > Chordata > Actinopteri > Gadiformes > Muraenolepididae > Muraenolepis > Muraenolepis orangiensis. Next base: position 3,494 of record JANIIK010003101.1, read on the forward strand.
CTCCTACTGGACCCAGGTACACCTGCTGGACCCAGGTCCCCCTGCTGGACCCCGGGTCCCCCTGATGGACCCAGGTCCCCCTGCTGCACCCGGGTCCCCCTGCTAGACCCGGGTCCCCGTGCTGGACCCGGGTCCCCCTGCTGGACCCTGCTGGACCCAGGTTCCCCTGCTGGACCCAGGTCCCGCTGCTGGACCCGGGTCCCCCTGCTGGACCCTGGTCCCACAACTGGACCCGGGTCCCCCTGCTGGACCCGGGTTCCCCTGCTAGACCCGGTTCCCCCTGCTGGACCCGGATCCCCCTGCTGGACCCGGGTCCCCCTGCTAGACCCAGGTCCCCCTGCTAGACCTAGGTCCCCCTGCTGGACCCAGGTTCCCTGCTGGTCCCCCTACTGGACCCTGGTCCTCCTACTGGACCCAGGTCCACCTGCTGGACCAGGTCCCCCTGCTGGACACCCGGGTCCCCCTGCTGGACCCAGGTCCCCCTGCTAGATCCAGGTCCCCCTGCTGGACCCCCAAGGTCCCCCTGCTGGACCCCCCAGGTCCCCCTGCTGGACCCGGGTCCCCCTGCTGTAACCGGGTCCCCCTGCTGGATCCGGGTCCCCTTGCTTGACTCCCCGGATCCCCCTGCTGGACCCAGGTCCCCCTGCTGGACCCGGGTCCCCCTACTAGACCCGGGTCCCCCTGCTGGACCCGGGTCCCCCTGCTTGACCCTCCAGGTCCCCCTATTGGACCCAGGTCCCCCTGCTGGACCCAGGTCCACTTGCTAGACCCAGGTCCCCCTGCTGTACTCCCCAGGTCCCCTTGCTGGACCCTCCAGGTCCCCCTGCTAGACCCAAGTCCCCCTGCTGGACCCCCCAGGTCCCCCTGCTGGACCCCCAAGGTCCCCCTGCTGGACCCTCCAGGTCCCCCTGCTGGACCCCCCAGGTCCCCCTGCTGGTATATATGCAGATAGGTGCAGATATATATATGTATATATACATATCTATATATAGATATATAGATATATAGATATATATCTAGATGTATATCTAGAAGTATTAAAGGCCCAGTTTCCTGGGGAGCTCACTGGGTTGCGTGGGAACGGGAGTGAGAGAGTCACGCGAGACTTAGAACGGTGTGTGTGTGTGTGTGTGTGTGTGTGTGTGTGTGTGTGTGTGTGTGTGTGTGTGTGTATGTGTGTGTGTGTGTGTGTGTGTGTGTGTGTGTGTGTGTGTGTGTGTGTGTGTGTGGAAACGTGCTCTTCTCCGAGCGGAAATAACCGGGTGCGTTGTTATAAGCTCAGAGCTGTCTCTGGAAAAATGTGTGTTGGGCTGCACCTGCGGTGTCTCTCCACCAGAGGGCAGCAGAGTATCGTGTCACACACACACTGTTGGAGCCAAATGAATAGGATTGAATGTTATTGAGTTGTGATCATGATGTTTGAATGAAATATGAATGATTGTGTTCCGGTCTCTGTTGTGACCATGATGTTTGAATGTATAAAGGAGAATCAATCCATTAGTGTTGTACATAGGACTGTGTTTGTTTAAAGATGTGGGTGAGCGTCCCATTCCCTCTGGCTACTATATTGTTGTTGAAGCCATCACAGATCCTATGCTCCATCTTAAACTGACCACATGTGTGTCTAAGGTTAGAAGAACATGAATGCTTTCTTCTTCATTCTTCATTATCTGTCTGGATCTGGAAGTCTTGTTCCCATCTCAGTCTAGCGCTATCTGGATTAGCTAATCCATTAGGACTGTTTTTGAGATTAAGTTTTGGGTGTAATTCAGAATTATGGAGTAAAATACACATTTTTGAGGGTGAAGGTTTTGTAAAATTATCCAGTTTTAATATCACCATATAACTACAGTATTAACATATTGTTACATATGGTTGTGTTATAAGAGACAGATATAGTGACTACAGTATATTTAACATATTGTTATGTATGGTTGTGTTATAAGAGACAGATATAGTGACTACAGTATATACAGTATATCTCCAAACGGAGGCTGTAGCACGGGTTATATCTCCAAACGGAGGCTGTAGCACGGGTTATATCTCCAAACGGAGGCTGTAGCACGGGTTATATCTCCAAACGGAGGCTGTAGCACGGGTTATATCTCCAAACGGAGGCTGTAGCACGGGTTATATCTCCAAACGGAGGCTGTAGCACGGGTTATATCTCCAAACGGAGGCTGTAGCACGGGTTATATCTCCAAACGGAGGCTGTAGCACGGGTTATATCTCCAAACGGAGGCTGTAGCACGGGTTATATCTCCAAACAGAGGCTGTAGCACGGGTTATATCTGAGCTCTATCAACCGAGATGCCTCCAAGAAGAGCCAGAAGGGGCGTCCCCGGTAAGACGGCTCCGGCTGCGGACACCAGCTGGGAAAGTGGGCTCAAAAGTGCTCAGTTTGAAGAGGTTTGTGTTTTGAGGTCAGATTTGTTCCTAACTCATTGTGACGCTCTTTAACTAATTCACCAGGCAGTGCAGTGCGCCAACAGATCATTTTAAAGGCCTACTACAAGCTCTCTCCAAATGATTAGTATTATTATTAATGTTATTATTATTATTAATACTATTATTATTATTAATATTACTATTACTACTTCTACTACTACTACTACTACTTCTACTAATAGTATTAATAATAATAATCTAGTATATAATTCTCTAACAGACTGTGTGTGTGTGTGTCACAAGGAACCCGCCCCCTTCAGGTTGAGGGGTCTTCATACCGGGGGGAGGCTTGGGGGTCTGAACCGGACCAAGGTCCATCTGTTAAGCATTCCATCCACTAGTCTTCGTTTAGCGGGCGACTTAGTGGAAAACTCAGGGGTTTCAATGCTCAGCTGAGGCCGTAACAACGGAAGTCAGGTGATCATCTTACACAATACTCCTCTAGGGGCCATAGCCTAATGCACAGGCAGGGGCCAGAAGGTCCACAATGGAGTCCTCCACCACAGCAGTTGCTATGCAGCACAGATCGATTGTTGTACACAAGATAGGAAGGCTGGCAGTGTTAGTTTGCAAGGACTGCGTACTGTAAAGGTTAGCAATGATTGACATATGCAAAGCAAAGGTTTATCTTGCGAGTTTGAAAGCATCTGGCTGTTAACTTTAAATATCTAAAACATAGTATATGTTAATAGGAATTTCTACAATAGAACAAATGTGTATTTGAAGTAAATGAGTAAATGTTTATTTATGAACTGTATTTGTATTTTTGTACGGGGTTGTTCTTTCCATTATACATCATTTTTAACTACTACGTCTAGATCCCGTGGAATACCACGGGCGATGCGCTAGTAATAATTATTATTATAATCATGATACCAGTAAGTGTCATAACTGATAATGACATGCATCATGCAACTAAAGGTATATGAAGTGAGTGAAGTTATTTTTAATTATGCAAATAACTTCATAAAAGCTTAACTAATAACCAACTGTCAGCTGCTTCCAAATAATTGAAAGTTGGGCAAATTGCAAACATGGACGTGACGTCCTGATGCTGCTGCGCCCTCTGGTGGCTGAACGCCTTCATGACATAGGCTGCATTCTACATAGAACCCATTGTGTATAGTGTTCTAGTGTATGGTCAGGATATGAATTCAGTCTGTTTTAATCTGTTCCACTTCAGATATTTGAATACATGAATACATGAACATCTGATTCATCTCTTATGGGACAGAACATTGTTATCCTGCTGAGCCCTCTGCACAAGAATGGACCACCTTAAGGTATGGGTTAGACAGTACAGAGACAGGTCATTAAGGAGCAGGTAGGGGTTAGACAGTACAGAGACAAGTCATTAAGGAGCAGGTAGGGGTTAGACAGTACAGAGACAGGTCATTAAGGAGCAGGTAGGGGTTAGACAGTACAGAGACAGGTCATTAAGGAGCAGGTAGGGGTTAGACGGTACAGAGACAGGTCATTAAGGAGCAGGTAGGGGTTAGATAGTACAGAGACAGGTCATTACGGAGCAGGTAGGGGTTAGACAGTACAGAGACAGATCATTAAGGAGCAGGTAGGGGTTACACAGTACAGAGACAGGTCATTAAGGAGCAGGTAGGGGTTAGACAGTACAGAGACAGGTCATTAAGGAGCAGGTAGGGGTTAGACGGTACAGAGACAGGTCATTAAGGAGCAGGTAGGGGTTAGACGGTACAGAGGCAGGTCATTAAGCAGCAGGTACGGGTTAGACAGTACAGAGACAGGTCATTAAGGAGCAGGTAGGGGTTAGACAGTACAGAGACAGGTCATTAAGGAGCAGGTAGGGGTTAGACAGTACAGAGACAGGTCATTAAGGAGCAGGTAGGGTTAGACAGTACAGAGACAGGTCATTAAGGAGCAGGTAGGGGTTAGACAGTACAGAGACAGGTCATTAAGGAGCAGCTAGGGGTTAGACAGTACAGAGACAGGTCATTAAGGAGCAGGTTGTCACGGTTACGGTGGTTGGCAGGGGGCGTGGCCAAGCCACGTGCGCTGGCGGCGCACACACCCACACACCTGTCGGCGATCACCCTTGTCTAATTGCTAATCACCTCACCTGGGGTATATATACTTTGTCTATCCTTTACCCCAGCGTGAGGTCATTACATATACTGCACGTTCTCCCGTCTGTTCTGATCGCCCGGCTGCTGACTATCGGAGAGATAGTACGCACCCCGGTCGCCTGCCTACTCTACTTTCACGTAGTTCTCCCCGTGTACCCTTGTGACTTTGTATTTTGTGAGTGCTTTTGGAATAAAGCCGTTCGTATCGCTCCACTGTGTCGTTGTCTGCGTTCGGGGTCCAACCCACACTCCCTCTTTCGTGACAGAACGACCTCACCACTATGGACCCCGGCGACCTCGACGAGTGGCGCCAAATATGCCGGGTGATGCGGGACGACCGGGATGCTTGCCTGGTCCCCGGCCTTCTCGAGCGTGCGAAGCGCGGGCTCGATGCTCAGATGGTCGGGTTCAGAGCACAGATCCAGGCGCTGCGGGAGCAGGAGGAAGCGTGGGAGGCCCGGTTGGCCAACATGGGCCCCGCTGTCCGTGACCAGTGTCAGCTCGTTGTTGAGTCCCTGATCGCCAGTCACGGACAGGCGGGTCGGAAAATACAGACGACGTTGGACCAGTGCGGGAACATGGCAACCTTCATTGCTTCCCTCATCGGAAGGACCTCTGACGTCACGCTTCTCCCCCGTCTGATCGCTCCGCACCCGGCTGACGACGCCGCTCCGCACCCGGCGGACGACGCCGCTCCGCACCCGGCTGACGACGCCGCTCCGCACCCGGCTGACGACGTCGCTCCGCACCCGGCTGACGACGCCGCTCCGCACCCGGCTGACGACGCCGCTCCGCACCCGGCTGACGACGTCGCTCCGCACCCGGCTGACGGCGCCGCTCCGCACCCGGCTGACGGCGCCGCTCCGCACCCGGCTGACGACGCCGCTCCGCACCCGGCTGACGACGTCGCTCCGCACCCGGCTGACGGCGCCGCTCCGCACCCGGCTGACGACGCCGCTCCGCACCCGGCTGACGACGTCGCTCCGCACCCGGCTGACGACGTCGCTCCGCACCCGGCTGACGACGTCGCTCCGCATCCGGCTGACGACGTCGCTCCGCACCCGGCTGACGACGTCGCCCCGCACCCGGCTGACGACGCCGCTCCGCACCCGGCTGACGACGCGGCTCCGCACCCGGCTGACGACGCCGCTCCGCACCCGGCTGACGACGTCGCTCCGCACCCGGCTGACGACGTCGCTCCGCAGCTGGACCAGGTCCCCCTGCTGGACACCCGGGTCCCCCTGCTGGACCCAGGTCCCCCTGCTGGACCCATGTCCCCGCTGCTGGACCCCCCAGGTCCCCCTGCTAGACCCAAGTCCCCCTGCTGGACCCATGTCCTCACTGCTGGACCAAGGTCCCCCTGCTGGACCCCCCGGATCCCCCTGCTGGACCCCCCGGGTCCCCCTGCTGGACCCTCCAGGTCCCCCTGCTAGACTCAGGTCCCCCTGCTGGACCCAGGTCCACTTGCTAGACCCAGGTCCCCCTGCTGTACCCCCCAGGTCCCCCTGCTGGACCCTCCAGGTCCCCCTGCTGGTCCCAGGTCCCCCTGCTGGTATATATGCAGATAGGTGCAGATATAGATATGTATATATACATATCTATATATAGCTATATAGCTATATATCTAGATGTATATCTAGAAGTATTAAAGGCCCAGTGTCCTGGGGAGCTCACTGGGTTGCGTGGGAACGGGAGTGAGAGAGTCACGCGAGACTTAGAACGGGAGTGGGAGGAGAGGGTGCGTGTGTGCGTGTGTGGGTGCCTGCTTGTGCATGTGTGCGTGTGTGCGTGTGTGCGTGTGTGTGTGTGTGGAAACGTGCTCTTCTCCGAGCGGAAATAACCGGCTGCGTTGTTATAAGCTCAGAGCTGTCTCTGGAAAAATGTGTGTTGGGCTGCACCTGCGGTGTCTCTCCACCAGAGGGCAGCAGAGTATCGTGTCACACACACACTGTTGGAGCCAAACGAATAGGATTGAATGTTATTGAGTTGTGATCATGATGTTTGAATGAAATATGAATGATTGTGTTCCGGTCTCTGTTGTGACCATGATGTTTGAATGTATAAAGGAGAATCAATCCATTAGTGTTGTACATAGGACTGTGTTTGTTTAAAGATGTGGGTGAGCGTCCCATTCCCTCTGGGTACTATATTGTTGTTGAAGCCATCACAGATCCTATGCTCCATCTTAAACTGACCACATGTGTGTCTAAGGTTAGAAGAACATGAATGCTTTCTTCTTCATTCTTCATTATCTGTCTGGATCTGGAAGTCTTGTTCCCATCTTAGTCTAGTGCTATCTGGATTAGCTAATCCATTAGGACCGTCTTTGAGATTAAGTTTTGGGTGTAATTCAGAATTATGGAGTAAAATACACATTTTTGAGGGTGAAGGTTCTGTAAAATTATCCAGTTTTAATATCACCATAAACTACAGTATTAACATATTGTTACATATGGTTGTGTTATAAGAGACAGATATAGTGACTACAGTATATTTAACATGTTATGTATGGTTGTGTTATAAGAGACAGATATAGTGACTACAGTATATTTAACATATTGTTATGTATGGTTGTGTTATAAGAGACAGATATAGTGACTACAGTATATTTAACATATTGTTATGTATGGTTGTGTTATAAGAGACAGATATAGTGACTACAGTATATTTAACATATTGTTATGTATGGTTGTGTTATAAGAGACAGATATAGTGACTACAGTATATTTAACATATTGTTATGTATGGTTGTGTTATAAGAGACAGATATAGTGACTACAGTATATTTAACATATTGTTATGTATGGTTGTGTTATAAGAGACAGATATAGTGACTACAGTATATTTAACATATTGTTATGTATGGTTGTGTTATAAGAGACAGATATATTGACTAGGAGGAGGAGGAGGAGGGAGAGGAGGAGGGAGAGGAGGAGAGGAGGAGGAGGGAGAGGAGGAGGAGGAGGAAAAGGAGGAGGGAGAGGAGGAGGGGAGGAGAGGAGAGGAGAGGAGGAGGAGGCGGAGGAGGAGGGAGAAGAGGAGGAGGAGGAGGAGGAGGAGGAGTGGAGGAGGGAGAGGAGGAGGAGGAGAGAGGAAGGAGGAGAAGGAGGAGGAGGGAGAGGAGGAGGAGGGAGAAGAGAGGAGAGGAAGGGGAGGAGGAGGAGGGAGAGGAGGAGGTGGAGGGAGAGGAGGAGGAGGAGGAGGAGGAGAGGAAGGAGAGGAAGAGGAGGAGGAGGAGAGGAAGAGGAGGAGGAGGGGGCGGGAGAGGAGGAGGAGGAGGAGGAGGAGGAGGAGTGAGGAGGGGGAGGGAGAGGAGGAGGAGAGGAAGAGGAGGAGGAGGAGTTGAGGAGGAGGCGGGAGAGAGGAGGGGGAGGAGGCGGGAGAGGAGGAGGAGGAGGAGGAGGAGGGAGAGGAGGAGGAGGAGGAGGAAAGGAAGAGGAAGAGGAGGAGGAGGAGGGAGAGGACGGAGAGGAAGAGGAGGAGGAGGAGAGGAGAGGAGAGGAGAGGTGGAGGTGGAGGGGAGAGGAGGAGGAGGAGGAGGAGAGGAAGAGGAGGAGGAGGAGGGAAAGGAGAGGAAGGAGAGGAAGAGGAGGAGGAGGAGGGAGAGGAGGTGGAGGAGGGGGGAGAAAAGGAGGAGGAGGAGGGAGAGGAGGAGGAGGAGAGGAGAGGAAGGAGAGGAAGAGGAGGAGGAGGGGAGAGGAAGGAGGAGGAGGAGGAGGGAGAGGAGGAGGAGGAGGGAGAGGAGGAGGAGGAGGAGGGGAGAGGAGGAGTAGGAAGAGGAGGGGGAGGGAGAGGAGGAGGAGGAGGAGGAGGAGGAGAGAGGAGAAGGAGGAGGAGAGGAGGAGGAGGAGGAGAGGAGAGGAAGGAGAGGAGGAGGGGAGGAGGAGGAGGAGAGGAAGGAGAGGAGGGAGGAGGAGGAGGAGGGAGAGGAAGAGGTGGAGGAAGGAGAGGAAGAGGTGGAGGAGGAGGAGGAGGAGGGGAGAGGAAGGAGGAGGAGGAGGAGGGAGAGGAAGGAGGAGGAGGAGGGGGAGGGAGAGGAGGAGGAGGAAGAGGAGGGGGAGGGAGAGGAGGGGGGAGAAGAGGAGGAGGGAGAGGAGAGGAGGAGAGGAGGAGGAGGAGGAGGAGGAGGGAGGAAGGAGAGGAGGAGGAGGAGGAGGGAGAGGAGGAGGAGGAGGAAAGAAAGGAGGAGGGAGAGGAGGAGGAGGAGGAGAGGAAGGAGAGGAAGAGGAGGAGGAGGAGGGGAGAGGAAGGAGAGGAGGAGGAGTGAGGAGGAGTAGGAAGAGGAGGGGGAGGGAGAGGAGGAGGAGGAGGAGGACGGGGAGGAGGAGGAGGAGGGGAGAGGAAGAAGAGGAGGAGGAGGAGGAGAAGGAGGAGAAATTGGAGAGAGGAAGGAGAGGAGGAGGAGGAGGAGGGAGAAGGAGGAGGAGGAGGAGGAGTGGAGGTCGGAGAGGAGGAGGAGGGAGAGGAGGAGGAGGAGGAGAGGAGAGGAAGGAGAGGAGGAGGAGGAGGAGGAGGAGGAGAGGAGAGGAAGGAGAGGAAGAGGAAGAGGAAGAGGAGGGAGAGGAGGAGGAGGAGGAGGAGGTGATCCTAGTCACACACACATCCGACATTGAGTTCCTATGGGAATGAGGGAGAGGAGGGGGGAGAAGAGGAGGAGGAGGAGGGAGAGGAGGAGGAGGAAGGAAGGAGAGGAAGAGGTGGAGGAGGAGGAGGGAGAGGAGGGGGGAGAGGAGGAGGAGGAGGAAGGAAGGAGAGGAGGAGAAGGAGGAGGAGGGAGGAAGGAGAGGAAGAGGTGGAGGAGGAGGAGGAGGAGGGGAGAGGAAGGAGGAGGAGGAGGAAGAGGAGGGGGGAGAAGAGGAGGAGGGAGAGGAGAGGAAGGAGAGGAGGAGGAGGAGGAGGAGGGAGGAAGGAGAGGAAGAGGTGGAGGAGGAGGGGAGAGGAAGGAGGAGGAGGAGGAGGAGGAGGGAGAGGAGGGAGAGGAGGAGGAGAGGAGGAGGAAGAGGAAGAGGAGGAGGAGGAGGAGGAGGGGAGAGGAAGGAGAGGAGGAGGAGTGAGGAGGAATAGGAAGAGGAGGGGGAGGGAGAGGAGGAGGAGGAGGAGGAGGACGGGGAGGAGGAGGAGGAGGAGGGGAGAGGAAGAGGAGAGGAGGAGGAGGAGGAGGAGGAGTGGAGGAGTGGAGGAGGAGGAGGAGAGGAGAGGAAGGAGAGGAAGAGGAAGAGGAGAGGAGGAGAGGAGGAGGAGGAGGAGGAGGTGATCCTAGTCACACACACATCCGACATTGAGTTCCTATGGGAATGAGGGAGAGGAGGGGGGAGAAGAGGAGGAGGAGGAGGGAGAGGAGGAGGAGGAGGAGGAGGGAGGAAGGAGAGGAAGAGGTGGAGGAGGAGGAGGGAGAGGAGGGGGGAGAGGAGGAGGAGGAGGGAGGAAGGAGAGGAAGAGGTGGAGGAGGAGGAGGGAGAGGAGGAGAAGG
>JANIIK010003102.1:0-13480 GCA_027704905.1 Muraenolepis orangiensis
CCATTATAACTCCAGTCCTTTTTCCACGTGATCCCGGCATTAGGCTTGTGGATGGGTGCCGGGCCCGTTTCCACGTCCCGGTGGTGTTGGCCCCATGAACCTGCAGCAGGCCGGTCTCTACATCACCCTGCAACCCCTCGTCCACGGCCCGGACGCCCCGCAGCGTCCCACCACGCCCACACCGACAGCGCTGGGTGGGTGGGTGGGTGGGTGTGTGTGTGTGTGTGTGTGTGTGTGTGTGTGTGTGTGTGTGTGTGTGTGTGTGTGTGTGTGTGTGTGTGTGTGTGTGTGTGTCTGAATCAGGGTTTGGTAAATACACAAACCCTTGTTAATGGGGATTCATTTGACTGTTTAATGACGTTTGGTTGTTGAATGGTGATGAATGCTTTCAATGTCTTTGACATTTGCGGTGCCAGGCGGGCCAGCGTCTGGAGGAGGTCTTACTCACCGCCCGACAGGAAGGACGAGGTGCGTCATTCATCTCCCCGCTCAAGTGTCCTTTGGAGGGTCGGTGGATTGAAGAGTGTGCTTGGGGTTTGCAAACGGCATCGCCATAGCTTCTGTTTTCACAAAAACGAACCCTTCTGTTTATGTCTATATGACTACAATATGTCCTAATAATGCACATTGCCTGTGATCCGGTGGACGGTACCGCAGCCTCTTAACCAGGAGGAGCAGCTTCAAGAACAATTGTTAGTAGTGTTGCCACCACCATAACATTGTCTCTAATATTACTATGTCATCATTATTTTCTGGACTTACTGGACTTATTTCTGCACTATGCTGCACTGTACTTTACTATGTATGATGCTGCTACCACTCACCATGGTGCTACACTACTGTCACTTTAAAATGTGTTTTGCACCATCCACAATATGTATATATGTACATTAGACACTTTATTGTTTTTTTTTATTATGGATAATAATAAATCTCTCTCTCTCTCTCTCTCTCTCTCTCTCTCTCTCTCTCTCTCTCTCTCTCTCTCTCTCTCTCTCTCTCTCTCTCTCTCTCTCTCTCTCTCTCTCTCTCTCTCCCTTGCATGTGTCGTCGTAAGCCGGGTCCTGTGGATTTGCATATGAAGCGACCTCACTGTCTGTGCATATGCAAATACATCCTTCAAGGATTTAAAAACATCCTGCAAGGACAAGACACGTTGCATACACCTTCTCCTTGAGGTACTGACCTGTGATTTAAGATTCAAGATTTGAATTGGCCATATGCAAGTACAATGGAATGCTTACTCCCCATTCTTTTCCGCAGTATTAATTTCCCAATATACAAAAAATATAAAATATAAAAAATATAAATGATATAAAAATAATATACACAATAAGAATGACAATAAAATAACACTAAAGGCACTGATGGATGATACGTACATGTGTTGAGTTGTGCAGAAAGCATTTAAAAGCATTTGTAAATCAAGTAGCAGCATCATGAATTCAGTGCAGTACTGTAGTAGTGTAGTACTGTACTGCGGGTGCTCACTCGGGGCTCACTCTACACAGAGCAGACACATCAGCTGAGGGCTCCGCTAAAACCAGGGCTGGAGGTTTGTGTATCTATACTAACAAGGCTTGGTGCACAGACACTACCACCATAGAGAGCCACTGCTCTGCTAGCGTAGAATATTACGATCCCCGACGCATGTGGCAGGGCATCCAGGCCATCACGGATTATAAACCCTCCGACAACTCCCCCCCAACCACCGACTTATCCCTCTCTGACAAACTCAATAATTGTTTTTCCCGCTACGACCGGAACAACCCCCCACAACTGCCCACCAGGGCTACTCTCTCCGTTGACCACCAACCCCTCATACTATCCCCCATAGACGTGCGTGCGGCACTGAGCAGAACAAATGCGCATAAGTCAGCTGGTCCTGATGGCATCCTCGGTGGTGTGCTCAGGAACTGCGCTGAGCAGCTGACCGAGGTCCTTACTGACATGTTCAACTTGTCACTAGCTCAGGCAGTTATCCCCGTGTGCTTTAAAACCACCTCCATTGTGCCAGTGCCAAAACACTCCTCTGCAGCGAGCCTCAACGACTTCCGCCCTGTTGCACTCACCCCCATCATCATGGAGTGCTTTGAGAGGCTGGTCCTGGCTCACCTCAAATCTGGCCAATCACCCTCACTAGATAAATACCAATTAACCTATCGTGAGAACAGGAGCACAGAGGACACCATTTCCTCAACTCTTTACTCCACTCTCTCCCACCTGGATGAGAGCAACACCCACGTGAGAATGCTGTTCATAGACTTCAGCTCAGCATTTAACACCATCATCCCCTCCAAACTCATCTTCAAACTTGGTGACCTCATGAAAACCAAGAACATTGACATCAACCCCTCAGTTTGTTAGACTTCCTAACCAACAGACCCCAGTCAGTCAGGTTAGACCATCTCACCTCCTCCACCCTCATCCTAAACACCGGCGTTCCACAAGGCTGTGTGCTGAGCCCTCTCCTCTACTCCCTCTTCAGCCACGACTGCACTCCTGTACATGGTACAAACACCATCATCAAGTTTGCTGACGACACAACGGTGGTGGGCCTGATCAAAAACAACGATGAGGCAGCCTACAGGGAGGAGGTCCAGCACCTGGTGGCGTGGTGCGCTGACAACAACCTGGCCCTTAACACCAAGAAGACCAAGGAGCTCAACGTCAACTTCAGGAAGACCAGAGCTGGCGCACACGCCCCCATCCTCATCAACGGAGCGGAGGTTGAGCGTGTCTCCAGCTTCAAATTTCTGGGGGTCTACATCTCCGAGGACCTCTCCTGGTCCCTCAATACTGCCTCACTGGTAAAGAAGGCTCACCAGCGTCTCTTCTTCCTGAGGAGACTGAGGAAAACCCACCTGTCACCTCAGATTCTGGTGAACTTTTACCGGTGTGCTATTGAAAGCATCCTCACCAACTGCATCACAGTGTGGTACGGCAACTGCACTGTTTCTGACCAGAATGCGCTGCAAAAGGTGGTGAAAACAGCCCAACGCATCTTTGGACTACCCCTCCCTGCAATAAACACTACCCACCACAAACAGTGTCTGAGGAAGGCACAAAAAATAGTCAAAGAAACCTTTGTTCCAAGTCAAGAAGGCTAAGGAACAGCTTCCTCCCCTCAGCTGTCATCTCCCTGAACTCTGTACCACAATGACAGCCTCCCCCCTTTGAACTCTGCTGCCCAACATACAAACTATGAACTCTGCTGACAATACCATTTCACCATAAATGTCTTCAACGACCTCGCACTGTATCATAACTCCCTACCTCTACCTGTAGTTTACATATTTATTGTTTATATATTTATTGTTTACATACCTGTATGATAGTCATGTACATTTTTACTGTATATATTAATCTTCAACTGCTGATATAACTACACACCCCTGCTAACTACCTGCTGTATATACATTTATATATATTTATATTTTCATACAACTGCATACACCTGCTCACTATCAGTTTATACTTGTATACTTATTTTGTATATATATCTATAATTCAGCACATATCTCATACCTAGTTATTTTATACCTGTTTTTAGTAGTATTTTTTTAGTAGACTTGTTTTTACATATTATTCAACAACTGTACATTATATATTACCATGGGCTTTAACACAACATGTACACTCTGGTTAGATGCCCAATTCCTTTCTCTGTTCTGTTCTTGCATTGACAATAAATCTAATCTTATCTAATGTTTTAGCTTTTGCATCGCCAAAAGATCCCTTCCAAATGTTAATTACATATCTAGGTTTTGTTAAGCAAGATAATAATGACAAATTAATACTGTTTTAAAGATTTTTGAAGCGTCACTATAATTAATATAATAAAACGCTGACAAAAACCATTTTCAAAAGACAAAAAAAATGATAATTGAAAAATGAGTCAACATGGGGGTCTTAGCCCTACAGGAAGAGATTTAATTAGCAGGTGATCTAGAGGTCTAGGAGACTTGGGAGTGATCTAGAGACCAGTGGTCTGTTTTGTATGAAAGAGGGCATTAAAGACTAACATTATCAACACAGGAGTGGTAGCCCTACAGGAAGTAATTAGTCACTGTCCTACTCATTACATCACAAGACATGGGGTCTCTTTTATATGAATGTGGGCCTCAAACAGTATAACCCCAACCCTTACCCAATTGTCAATCTGGTGTCTCTTGCTCTAAAGGAAGATATGCAATCCCTCAATGAGAGGTCATTGGAAGAATACAAAATGATAAGGTGGCCAAGTAGGTGACTTAAGACCTTCTAAAGACATGTTTGTCACACCTATTAGAGATCTCCTGGTTCCGCCCTCTTTTTAGCTCAGCCAATCCCGTTCTGTTGCTGCTAATTGGTTCTCCTAACATAAACCCTAGCTTTCCCTACACACACTGCCAGATTGTTGTCCCTGTTCCGCATATCTCCCGTATTCCAGTTTCCAGTTTGTTTCACCTTCGATGATCCTTACCTGCCTGACACCGATCCCTCCTTCTACGACCCCCACCTGTCTGTCTCCGATTCCACCTGCTACAGCCCTTATCTCCTAGACATCACTCCTGCCTCCTCTGAAAAGCAGAAACCATAATAGGTGACATCCTCAGATGACCTTTCATTTGAGCTCAACTGAGATCAATCAATCGGTTCCAGAAATTCAGCTGGAAATTAGATTTTCACGTTTTAAAACACCACCTTATGGCAAATGTTAGAATCCAAAAATTCTTTATTATTATTTAATGTATCCCTCTGAACCCATCTTATTGGGTCGTGGGTCCAAACCATAATCCTAACAGCTTAGGAGTGAGCTAGAGACCCGGGGCCGAAAGGACATGTCATATATCATCATCGAATGCTCTTTGGAAACACATTGAAAATAAAAGGTGTTGTTATAAATGAATATAAGAGGAAGGCCATTCGATAGATCAACCAGGGGGCACCTGGGGTTTGGGTCAGTGTAAATCTTGGCATAAAACGGTGGGCTATACCGTTGGTGTACACCGTGTTTTTGATTCAGACATGTTGATATGCAACATATCTGTGGTTTTCAGAAACATACAAATACCTGTGTTTTCTTCTGGGTCGGGGAAACCCTGGCATTGATTTGGAACGAAAAAAAGAGTTGTCCCGTTTATGCACAACCTACAACCGTTACTGACCAATCAGAATCAAGTATTCAACAACACTGTGGTATAAATAAATAATAATACCTACCAATGAAACTGCAGATGAGACGACTGGAGCCCATGGTTCTAGAGAAACAACATGTTATTACTGTTGACAGTTATACATTTATTTGTATTAACAAACTAATAAAAGTGAAAACAATGAGAATTTGAGATGATGCATTAAGGAATTGTCATATTTTGACATCAAGTCCAGTAGTCCAAAAATGTTGAGACTACCAAAACAGAGCAATTTAAATCCTTAAATAGATTTGTCTCTCCTATTTGAAGATGGTACTCACCAGCAGTCGGGAAGTCCTCTGGTATGAATGAAGTGTCTGCATCCAAGATAAGCAAATATGTATTTGCATGAAGGAATTAGCTATGCACAAACACATTTGGTACTGTGAGAGATGGGGAATGACAAACCTCTATGGGACAAAATTACATAAAAGCTTGAAATACAGTGAAGCCAGTCACACCAGGGCGGCAGTATAGCTCAGGAGGTAGAGCGGTCGCCTCACAACCGAAAGGACGCTGGTTCGATCCCCCGGCTCCTCCTAGCAAAAAAAAAAAAAAAAAAAAAAAAAAAAAAAAAAAACTGTCAAGGTGTCCTTGAGCAAGACACCCTAACCCTAACTGCTCCCAACGTGCTGACTGTCTCCTTGCATGGCTGACTCCGCCGTCGGTGTATGAATGGGTAATGTGAGGACATGACTTGTAAAGCGCTTTGGATAAAAGCGCTATATAAAAAGCCAGCATTATCATTATCATTACCTTATCATAACCTCCACCAACATGCATCTGATTTATCCTGTTCTTTTTCCGTGGATAATTGGTGTTGATAATTCTGTTGTTTGTGCCCGTCGTGAGGACGGCGGAAAAGATGTGTGCACTTCCATGCATTGAGGAGATCTTTAGGACCAGATGTCTGAAGAAGGCCATGTCCACCATAAATGACTGCAACCACCCTGGGCTCCATCTCTTCTCCCCCCTACCGTCTGGTCACCGGTTTCCCAGCATCCGTAAGGACTACTAGGTTTAAGGATAGTTTTTATCCAGTGTGACCTACTGAACCGCTAGGAGAGATGCCACTATCATAACATTGTCTTCCATATTACAGTTAACTATCATACACTACTTGTACTTTGCTGGACTTTCTAGACTCATTTTAAAAAGCTTTCAAAATATTTTTGGACAATTCAATCCATGCATATATAATAATAATAATAAATGATCACTTTATTGTTCTTTTTATTAATTACTGTTTTATAGATGTTATAGTTTTAGAAAATGCATACTGCGGGAGGAAATGGGGTATAAGCATTTCATTGTGCTTGCATATGGCAAATACAAATCTTGAATCTTGAATCGTTAACATTAGAGGTGAATGGTAGAATGATAGGAGATGCAAATCCAGAGTTCTAAAAGGAAGAACCAAATGATTTGCCATGTGACAGATTTGCATTTTGGCTTAAGGTCCACACCTTGATCCGGCAGAGATGAGAACAAGGTCACACCGACATTGAAAGAGGAACCAGGGTGGAAGCAACAACAACATGGCCGATTGTTTAACATGTGTAAGTCCAGTACTTGTAAAGTACTGGACTTACCTGCACAGGTAGCTGGTTAGTGGGAACGGAGCGTGAGCCACCAGCAGCCCCGACCACTACTGCCTTCTCTGAATAAACATTAATAAAGGGGTGTGATTATCATGAATAAATAATGGGGAGTAAAATAACTGCATCAGCTCTTTTATATATAAGCTTATTTCTATAGCGCTTTACAAGTCATGCCTCACACTCACACACCAATGGTGGAGTCAGCCATGCAAGACGACAGCCAGCTCATCAGTGGCAATTGGTGTCTTGCTCGAGGACACCTCGACAGTATTTGTGAGGAGGAGCCGGGGGATCGAACTAGCAACCTTCGGGTTGTCAGACGACCGCTCTTCCTCCGGAGCTACTGCCGCCCACATTTAGAAAAGAGGTGTGAAAATAGGTGAGCTTGCTCATGAGCTTAGGTAGTCCATCCTGAGGCAGCTGCTCAATCTGAATAACAGTATCACAACACTAGTACATTACAACTAAATATATGTATAGAAAATAAGCTTTATCATATTCTGCTTTTTGTTTTAATTATTGGCACAGGACATTAAAAAGGTTTTGAACCTGCAATAAACCATCCTGCCCAAAGATTTGAGGGGAGCGTAAGGCTGATGGTATTCATCTGTGATTCAGCAAAATGTTCTGGTTCATTTCTTGATGAAGATTTGAGCAAGAGGCAAAGCCAATACTCGCCAAGCAGAACGTGTGGAATAGTGATGGAAAAATGAACAAAGAACGATTCTCAGTGTTCAGAATTCACCAGATCAGTCTGTCTTTTAGTAACTGTCCTCTCCATCTTTAACAAAGAACATAACTCCAATGATCTCCCCAAATGCAGACAGTTTATTAAATGCCCAACCAGAGAGGAGAATATTTGTGATCAATGCTGTCTCCCGTGCTGCACTCTGATCAAGTCATGGCCCAACTGATCCTTGCAAAACTAAAATCGATGTAAACCTGTGGTGAGGACGTCAAAGTGGACCAGTGAAGCTGGGTTCAGGCATGGTTGGACTGTACGGTTGTCTGCTACACGAGTCTGGATGAGTATTCAGAGGCCACCATGTCAACAATAGCATGGGGGAGGAGAGCCGTAGACATCACTCCCCAGGGTGAGTTACAGCAATGAAAAGCCCTAGCTCACAGATTTGACGTGCATGGATAGGTTTTTTCTTCTGATGGCTGCACAGAGTTAAGTTATGCAAAGATTATGTTTAGGTAAGGGTTCGGTGTGGTCAAGGTCAAGCTAACAACCTGAGAGAGAGAAAGGAATCATAGGGAAATGGAACCCAGGCTAGCTATCAGCAGGATTTACACGAAAAGTCAAATAGGTGTTTACAAGTCAAATAGATGCAGTCTCCGGTGCCACATGCAACTAAAATTACTACTTTGGGATCCTCCCGACGACAAGGACACATAGTGAAGAGTAATCTGGTTTATTGTAAAGTGGTTAACATGCAGCCATTCACAAGGAGCCCTTAGCTAAACATAATCTTTACGAGGAGCGCTAGCCTGTACCATCCGGTACATGCACTACATAGTGATATAGTGTTACATCACTCCCTACTCACTATATAGTGATATAGTGTTACATCACTCCCTACTCCCTACATAGTGCACTAAACAGTGATATAGTGTTACATCACTCCCTACTCCCTACATAGTGATATAGTGTTACATCACTCCCTACTCACTATATAGTGATATAGTGTTACATCACTCCCTACTCCCTACATAGTGATATAGTGTTACATCACTCCCTACTCACTATATAGTGATATAGTGTTACATCACTCCCTACTCCCTACATAGTGCACTAAACAGTGATATAGTGTTACATCACTCCATACCCCCTACATAGTGCACTACATAGTGATATAGTGATATATCACTCCCTACTCCCTACATAGTGCACTACATAGTGATATAGTGTTACATCACTCCCTACTCCCTACATAGTGCACTACATAGTGATATAGTGATACATCACTCCCTACTCCCTACATAGTGCACTACATAGTGATATAGTGATACATCACTCCCTACTCCCTACATAGTGCACTACATAGTGATATAGTGATACATCACTCCCTACTCCCTACATAGTGCACTACATAGTGATATAGTGATACATCACTCCCTACTCCCTACATAGTGCACTACATAGTGATATAGTGATACATCACTCCCTACTCCTTACATAGTGCACTACATAGTGATATAGTGATACATCACTCCCTACTCCCTACATAGTGATATAGTGATACATCACTCCCTACCCCCTACATAGTGATATAGTGATACATCACTCCCTACTCCCTACATAGTGATATAGTGATACATCACTCCCTACTCCCTACATAGTGATATAGTAATACATCACTCCCTACTCCCTACATAGTGATATAGTGATACATAACTCCCTACTCCCTACATAGTGCACTACATAGTGATATAGTGATACATCACTCCCTACTCCCTACATAGTGATATAGTGATACATCACTCCCTACTCCCTACATAGTGCACTACATAGTGATATAGTGATACATAACTCTCTACTCCCTACATAGTGATATAGTGATAAATCACTCCCTACTCCCTACATAGTGCACTACATAGTGATATAGTTATACATCACTCCCTACTCCCTACATAGTGATATAGTGATACATCACTCCCTACCCCCTACATAGTGATATAGTGATACATCACTCCCTACCCCCTACATAGTGATATAGTGATACATCACTCCCTACTCCCTACATAGTGATATAGTGATACATAACTCCCTACTCCCTACATAGTGCACTACATAGTGATATAGTGATACATAACTCTCTACTCCCTACATAGTGATATAGTGATACATCACTCCCTACTCCCTACATAGTGCACTACATAGTGATATAGTGATACATAACTCTCTACTCCCTACATAGTGATATAGTGATACATCACTCCCTACTCCCTACATAGTGATATAGTGATACATCACTCCCTACCCCCTACATAGTGATATAGTGATACATCACTCCCTACTCCCTACATAGTGATATAGTGATACATCACTCCCTACTCCCTACATAGTGATATAGTAATACATCACTCCCTACTCCCTACATAGTGATATAGTGATACATCACTCCCTACTCCCTACATAGTGCACTACATAGTGATATAGTGATACATCACTCCCTACATAGTGATATAGTGATACATCACTCCCTACTCCCTACATAGTGCACTACATAGTGATATAGTGATACATCACTCCCTACTCCCTACATAGTGATATAGTGATACATCACTCCCTACTCCCTACATAGTGATATAGTAATACATCACTCCCTACTCACTACATAGTGATATACTGATACATAACTCCCTACTCCCTACATAGTGATATAGTGATACATCACTCCCTACTCCCTACATAGTGCACTACATAGTGATATAGTGATACATCACTCCCTACTCCCTACATAGTGATATAGTGATACATCACTCCCTACTCCCTACATAGTGATATAGTGATGCATCACTCCCTACTCCCTACATAGTGCACTACATAGTGATATAGTGATACATCACTCCCTACTCCCTACATAGTGATATAGTGATACATCACTCCCAACTCCCTACATAGTGCACTACAAAGTGATATAGTAATACATCACTCCCTACTCCCTACATAGTGCACTACATAGTGATATAGTGATACATCACTCCCTACTCCCTACATAGTGCACTACATAGTGATATAGTGATAAATCACTCCCTACTCCCTACATAGTGATATAGTGATACATCACTCCCTACTCCCTACATAGTGATATAGTGATACATCACTCCCAACTCCCTACATAGTGCACTACAAAGTGATATAGTAATACATCACTCCCTACTCCCTACATAGTGCACTACATAGTGATATAGTGATACATCACTCCCTACTCCCTACATAGTGATATAGTGATACATCACTCCCTACTCCCTACATAGTGCACTACATAGTGATATAGTGATACATCACTCCCTACTCCCTACATAGTGATATAGTGATACATCACTCCCTACTCCCTACATAGTGCACTACATAGTGATATAGTGATACATCACTCCCTACTCCCTTCATAGTGCACTGCATAGTGCAGTCACCATTCTGTATTGCTGTCTGAATGTTTATTAAGAATTGTTATTCCCTATATAGTGCACTCAATGTATCCCACAATGCATCATGAAAAGTAGTGTTCACCGATGGTCACTACCTAACACATATGGACCATCATGCATTGTGTTAAAAGAAAACTGGAACATTTTTTTAAATTATTTTACTTATTACTGTATTGACCCGAATATAAGACGACCCCGATTATAAGACGACCCCTCTTTTCAAGACTCATTTTTGGAAAAATACCTTTTTGAAGACCAAAACATTTTTTTAGAAAGAAAATTACTTTATTTGAAAATAATGATAACACACATCATACATTGTGTTCAAATTTGCCTAACTTGGCAAACAAAAACAAAACATGCTAGATAGATTGCAATAAAACAGTAGTGCAATAAAACGGTAGTGCAATAAAACAGTAGAGCAATGAAACT
The DNA here is from genome assembly GCA_027704905.1 of Muraenolepis orangiensis. Lineage (NCBI taxonomy): Eukaryota > Metazoa > Chordata > Actinopteri > Gadiformes > Muraenolepididae > Muraenolepis > Muraenolepis orangiensis. The sequence continues at coordinate 11,369 of JANIIK010003102.1, forward strand.
TCAGAACATCAGTCACATCACAAAGGTCTTCTCATTCAGCTCGTCTTATACATCGCTGGTTGTTCGCTCTCACTCCCGCTATCGTCACTCACGTTGTCTGCTTCCCAGGTCTCCTCCCACATCACGTCATCCTCCCACATCACGTCATCCTCACTGTCTCCTCCCACATCACGTCATCCTCGCTGTCTCCTCCCACATCACGTCATCCTCGCTGCCATCCATGGCATTTGATACGCAGCATTTCTTAAACCCATTAATGCTTTCTGGGGAAACGTCAGCCCATGCTTGCAAGATCCATTCACAGAGCAAACGTACTGCAGGCTTTTGGATTTTTCCAGACGGTGTCAGTGCGTGATTACCAGCCAGGAACCACTCTGTGTATCTCTTTAACCTTGAATGGTTTGTTAACGACCACATCCAACACCTGCAGCTGGCTTGTCATTCCGCCCGGTATGATCACTAGGTCACCATTCAACTCTTTCACTTGCTTTTTGACTGGCTCAGTCAAGTGTCCACGGAAAGCATCCAGAATCAACATGTTCCTCTCTTCTTTCTGAGTCCCCCACGCCGTCTGCCCCACACAACGTTGAGCCAGTCCACCACAAGCTCCGTCTCCATCCAGCCCTTTGCCTGGGCACCTACCATAATGCCAGCTGGCTGCCTCTTTAGGTACGCTGTTGTTTTTTGTAGACTGTTTACATCTAATTGAACCACTGTCGTGAGAAGATGGTTAACATGCTGACAGGTTGAAGATCTTTACGAAGACCTTGGAGAGCTGGTCTTCACATATCTTCAGCACACTTCCTCATCTTGTGATGTGCTGGATGCCCTGCCATACCCGCCATGGGTCATTGTAGGTGAAGTGGTCTTTAATCTTCCTCTTGTGGGCCACTTTGTCATACCTGATACCTCTCTTCAGGTGGGCTGTGCCACCGCTGTCTGAGGCTCCGTCGCCGGTACCATCCTTGAAGAGAGTTTAGTGCCCTAGCATAGTTGCACTCTATAGATTTGCTACTTCCTTACCTTGTACTGCAACTGCTGCACAATCATTTCCTTTCCTCTTGGACAAAGTGGCTGTGACTGGGACACATCTAGACGTGCTGAGAGCACTTCCGCTAGCTCCACCACCTGGGGAAACATGCTGAGAAACATCAGAATTATCAACACCAATTGGTCACAGAATAAGAACGGTACAAATCAGATGCATGTTGGTGAAGGTTATGATAAGGTGTGACTGGCTTCACTCTGGTTAATCCATTGAGCTCATGAATCAACCAGGTTTCCTTTCCCTTGTATTTCAAACCAAGAGAAGCTTTGTTGTAATTTTATCTTTGAAAAAGCTATTTTTTTGACACATTCACCTCCTATCTTTAACCTTTTCTTTCCAGCAGAGAGAACCATAGAGCTTTGTCATTCTCCATCTCTCACAGTACCTCTGTGTGTGTGTCTGTGCGTTGCTAATTCATTCATGCAAATCTAAGTTAGTTTGCTGCTGGTCTTGGATGCAGACGCTTCATTCACACCAGATGACCTCCCGACTCGGCTGGTGAGTAACACCTTCATCAGGGACCTCATTTTAGGATTTTAGATTCTTCTTATCACAATCAAGAAACAGTCATATTTATAGATTGTCTATACAGTTACTTTCTTTCTTTGTCATTGACTTTGAATAAGTATTTTATTTGGGTGTTTATCAATAAGGCAGTGATCGGTGGACGAGACCAGCAGGGATTTTGGGGCGGTCGAGACTGATTCAAGACCGAGTCTTTGGAGGGTCGAGACTGAGTCGAGACCGAGAACTAAAAAACTATTATATTTTCAAGACCATGGATTTTATTAGACTTAAATACCATCACCCCTTTATATTCTAGATCTCCATGTTTTTTTTACAAGGAGTTAAAATAAATTCATGCACTGTGTCAATATGAGGTTTAAAGTTAATAATTTAAAAAGTATTCCAAAACTGAATATGTTGTAAAAGTCTTTGCGATAGATATTGAGCTCCTTTGACAGGTCACATTATAGTGTGTTAATAATAACAACGTTGGATTTCACAAAGTGTGATATAAAATATACATTATATAGCTGTCAACATAAGTCACACACTTAGGT
>JANIIK010003103.1:0-13479 GCA_027704905.1 Muraenolepis orangiensis
TTGTAATTTGTTATAGAATCAGACTGAATCAGAATATACTTTGTGATTACGAAGCATTACTATAACCTTTATTCACAATGGGTAGGGGTATCTGAATGGTTATATTTTCACAACAAATGACTGTAAAATAATAACATTGCTTAATATACAGTTTATATATACTGTAGGATCCATATCAACCTTTAGTTGCCATAAATATTATTTCTCCTTTCTAATTTAATTTCTATTCAATATTATTAAGAGCTGGAATGTGTTAATGTTTTGTGAGTGTTGTGCCCTCTATAGGTCATGGGGTTAATGTGTGTGTGAGTGTTGTTCCCTCTATAGGTCATGGGGTTAATGTGTGTGTGAGTGTTGTGCCCTCTATAGGTCATGGGGTTAATGTGTGTGTGAGTGTTGTTCCCTCTATAGGTCATGGGGGCAAACTTATAAAGGTGTGCGGAATAACGGCCACAGGAGGGTTCCGGTGTCTTGCGCACATCATTGACCGTCAACAGCCGAGTCAAGCTAAACCAAGAACAATAGACCAAACAGTGGATATTATACTTTTCTGTTGCTTTTCAATGTATTTAAAACAACTAAATAAAACCATCAGTTTATGTTACTCCGCTTCGGACCATGTTTACGCATCCAATGAATCAAGATGCACCGGTATCCTCAAACGTGGTAAAACCATCGAAAGGACAACAAACAAACAATGCTTTTTGCCACTACATATATGTTTTTGAGCATTATTTTTTGGATTGCAAACAGCAGGCTAATGCCGATCACCATGTTGCATTCTTTGAAGCTAAATCATTAAAATAATTCTAGCATTCAAGTATTACCGATGTACTGCAGTGTATAAATACGACAACGCCTTGAGTATTTACCAAGGTGTTCAATATGCTTCTGGGATTAGGTGATATACAAATGTTACACATGTTAAACTACTGTATGTATGTTATGTATGTTCTGTAATAGTATGTAAATGTTTCTATTTTAATCTGAGGAGAAAAAATGCTCACAACAATCTAAAAAGTCTATTTACGCCACAGCATAGCGACAAAAAGTACACTACACACTTGGTGAAAAGGATCAAAATGGTTAACAGATGTTTAACAAATGAGTATTTAAAATAAAGCCAATGTATCCCATTCAATGCATCATGTAAAACGTGCCTCCGTGCAATGTACTCACAAGCAGTCCCTCAACTTTAGAATAGGCCTATATCACGGCACAGTTGAAAGCTGGAAGTACCCGTTAAAAATCGCTGAAGCAGTGTATCCCAAGTTCCGGTTAATGCATTCATCTTGGCATTCACCATGGAGGACAGTTATCGCTGGACAACATCGCTGCATAACCTTCCAAAAGTTGGTCAAGACGATGTGGTTCAACTAGTGAATCATACAATTCCCCGACATTGTGTCTTGTGGCTCTATCTGGATATATCGCCATATAACGAAGGCGATTTTGTGTAGGAGCAGAGGTATGCCTATGTATTTAATATAGGCTATTTATTTGATGGATTTTGATTATTTCAATGTACCTTTTCATTTACGTGTTAATTTGTAGTGTGCAGCTGTATATTTTCTAAAAGGGAATGCCTGTTATTCTTGTGAATATGAGTTGCCATAAAAGTGCTTGTGACATACTTGGCATTGAGTTAAAACCAAATTTGTATAAAATACCGATATATATCATATATCGCGATGCAGCCTAAAAATACCGGGTCCGTATCGCCCAGCCCTACTTGGGACCAGTGCTTTTAATCATACACATACCCGACAATATGTGGCTCTATTCGGATGAGAGATGTAGTGTGTGTGGGGGTCAGGACCAGTGCTTTTAATCATACACATACCCGACATTATGTGGCTCTATTCGGATGAGAGATGGAGTGTGTGTGGGGGTCAGGACCAGTGCTTTTAATCATACACATACCCGACATTATTAGCCTATTCCGCCTACTTTTCAAGACGTATATGCTCTCCTTGTCAAAGTGCAAACTGCAGACATACGCGCTACCCCTGAGAACATGAAACGAGGGACCTTCATCCTCCTTATCAGCCTCACACAAGACTTGCGGAAGAGTTTGTCTTTGGGGAAATCATGTAAACTGAGGTAGGGCTGTCTTTGTTTAGACGTTGAGCAGCCCGGTACACTACAATAACAGAGAGGAGAGGAGACGGACACAGTTTGTCACGTATCTGGGGTAACTACCGGAAGTAAGAGTACACTGCTCGGCCTTTTTAATAATGTTCATCTTTACATTGAATGGTCGTCTTGAAGATGGTTCCGACAATAAATCCGCAACGACATCATCTTTGCCTGTTGCCATTTTGACGTAAAAAACCTACGTAGAAACAACGTAGCACTATGCTAGAGCCACTCTCGCTCAAGCAAGTATACCTTCTAGCTCCCTATTGAGCTGTGGGGAAATCTGAAAGAATACGCCCATTGGCTACAAATCACTATATGATTGGTTGATCAAATTGTCAATCCAAACGTACGCTCTCATTCAGTCTAAGGGCCAAAGCAATCGGGAATACTTTTGTTGAAGGATATTCTTCCCAGCAACCCAGAAAAATATCTGATTGGCTGCATTGTTTTTCCAACACAAAACCACTCAAATGCGTAGTGCATAGACCGAGAAAGACAAACAAATCAACGTAACACTGTAATATAACAGATAACAACACAGATACAATTCTCATTTATTCATTTTATTAAAATTGTATTAAATTGTATTAAATTGTATTAAATTTTATTAATACAATTAATTCGATTTTTTTTGTTTCATCTGAGAGTTCCAGGGTCTTCTCTGAATACCTTGAAGACCACTGCATTGCTTACATTGTTGTTCGCTGGTCATGTAGCACCAGCTCTCTAGGGCTGTTGTTCCAACTGTTGTTCTCTGTTTTTTGCCCCCACAGCATCTAATCATTGACAATTTTCTATTTAATTTGTACAGAACTAACCAACAGTTGTTTTTCGTTTCACACTCATCTTTTCAGAAATACCGACTGTGAAATTGTGAAAGTCTATCGTATTATGAATTTCCTACATTTTAACACGATACTATGTACTATACGTATAATAAACAACACTTTACTATAACAATACTGTACATAATAAAAATAACAATGTTACAAAATATGTTGAATTGTGCAAAAAGCATTCAAAAAGCATTTTAAAGTGCCAGTAGTGCAGCAGCATCATGGATACAGTGCATAAAATCATACATGCTTTGTTGATTCTGCAGGAATAAAGGCAGGAGAAACTCCAGCACAGCCACAGAGCAATTTATCAACAGGCAAGTGTGGTGTTCTTGCCATGGAAATGTCCTTATGTTGTTTGATGGCAATCCAGTGACTCAAACGTGAATAACCTTCTTAGCAACACGGCCCAAGACAAGAAGTCTTGTGGAAATCAAATTCTCCTGGCACTTGGTGTGTCTATTGTGAGATGGAACACAATAACCCAACTAGCCCACCAGTTCTCTAGGGCTGTTGTTCCAACTGTGGTCTCTGTTCATGTAGCACCTGTTCTCTAGGGCTGTTGTTCCAAATGTTTTTCTCTCTGGTCATGTAGCATCAGTTCTCTAGGGCTGTTGTTCCAACTGTGTTCTCTGTTCATGTAGCACCAGTTCTCTAGGGCTGTTGTTTCAACTGTGGTCTCTGTTCATGTAGCACCAGTTCTCTAGGGCTGTTGTTTCAACTGTGGTCTCTGTTCATGTAGCACCAGTTCTCTAGGGCTGTTGTTCCAAACGTTTTTCTCTCTGGTCATGTAGCATTAGTTCTCTAGGGCTGTTGTTCCAGCTGTTGTTCTCTGGTCATGTAGCACCAGTTTATAATTGTATTGTGCCTTTCTTCTGCATAGACAGCCCCCATTTTATGAAAGGCCCTACTTTACAGCTAAAAAATAATCGTTAGGATAATTTGTTGTAGGCTAGTATACATTAGACACTATGGCAAGCCCTTTTAACATATATTTAGTCGGGCTGACTTTTTCATTTTAGTTTAGTTTTGACATGTAGAAATTAACACTAGTAACGATTGTGATTGGTGAAAATGTCATTTTCCATTTCAGATTGCATCAACAATTGCATTTCTGATATGTCAACATACATTCTCACTAGTTACAATTCTCAACCGACATATCAATATTTTAATTTAGACTAGTATGAATTGAATTCTAGTGTTCAATGCCATTCTGCATTGAACACTCAAACACTGACTGTTCTGTGGAACACCAATACTGCATTGCATCAATACTACATTATACGTATACTATACAACTACTATACAATACTGTACACAATAAAAATAACAATAATTAAAAATAAAGTAACTGATGGATGATATATACATGTGTTGAATTGTGCAAAAAGCATTTTAAAGTGCCAGTAGTGCAGCAGCATCATGAATACAGTGTTACTGTCAATATAAATACAACGCCAACCAACTGCTGTACTCCGCAACCCTTTGCCCTTGGCAGTAAAATGTCAGAAATACAATACAACTCCCATTAAGGGATTTCATTGCTAAACAGACTCAAATCCGTACCCCCATAGACCCGGATCCGAATCTGCATCCGGGAATTATTTGAAGGATTCTTTAGCATTGGGAGATGTAGGGCAAAGGGGACTATTTGGTGTGGCGGAGGTGTACGCTCTACTGAGGGCCCTCTTGTTTAGTTTTCATCATCCATATCCATACTCCCTGCTCCCACTCTGGTGAGAGTCTCTGCCTTACTGCATTATTGGATATGCAGAGTTATGTATTTTCTTTGCACATATGCTCAACATGGCAGACCTCTCCACCACTGTAGAGCGTATGCAAGATGGCAAACATACCATACATGAGGCATTGAACATCAATTGGATTGACTCATATCAAATATGTGATCATTTTCAATAAGACAATCAAAGGTATTTGGTTTGTCATTGTATTTTTTTCTCCCCATTCCCCATGCAGATCAAAGAATAAGAGACACTAATGGACCAGGAGCCGCCAGGGGAGACCCGATGTGGAGACCTCATGGAGACGTCTGCATCATGATGTATAGAGAGAGACCTCAGACAAATTAAAGTGCAATTTCCTACAAGAGGCTGTCTGCCCGTGAGCCTCCAAAGCCTCGCACCCGTCCACTCACCATTCAGGACGGCTTCTTCACTAAACGAACACACACGCATGCACACACACACACACGCACACGCACACGCACACGCACACACACACACACACACACACACACACGCACACGCACACGCACACACACACGCATGCACACCTACCTGCTGGATGTCAAGAGAAACGATAACTCCCAAAGTTCATCTCACTGTGCCATTTCCCCCCCCCCCCTTTTATTTTTATTTTTTTAAATTAATATTATTATTTGCTTTTTGTTTTAACAAAAACTAAATCTCCTTCTGGAAGGTTTGTGGTTGTACGTCCGGATGGTCGCTGTTTGACTAAATGTTTACAACCGTGTGTTGTATTTAAATAGTTTAAATAATTTTTTTTTTTTAAACGAAACAAATGACCCATATGAATTTGATCCGGGTTTTCCGTTGTTGATGCGTTTTTGCAGACGAGGTGATGATGGTGTGAATAAAGGATACGTGGCGCAATCCAAAGATTTGATGGTCTGCTGTTTAATTAATTCATTCATTTGTTTGCCTGTTAATAATTAAATCAGAGGAGCTCATCCATTCAAATCCCCGAGGTAAACCATAAAGGCAATGTAAATTAATAATTTGAGAGGTTGTAGTCGTGCTGAGAGAGGATCGTGAGACGTGATGGAGACAGGCCAATTGAGAGATGTCCGATTTAATATTTAAAGGATGAATGAGTACATTAGACATGTCGGCAGGGGGCGCTGTTAAAGCGTGTGCACTTTGTTGTCGAGGAAGCGTACGTAGCACACACCTGTTTCTCGAGTTGCAGGTGACTGTTTGCAATCAAAAGTACCTGTGCAGTTATTCTCTCGGTTACGTTAGGGGCGGTCAATGTGTCTTTCGCTATACTTTTACTTTCGTTTTTCCCCTTAGACCAAGCGGCGGGTGCGTTGACTATTCCCTTGTACAAGTACCGGTAATTGTACTTTGTTTTAAATGTTCTATTTGTTAAAAAGGTATACTTAACCAGCAACAACGTCTTATCTTCCACCAGGTTTTAGGATTTTAGGAGTTAGGAATGGCTTAGGAATGGCGGGTTTGTTTCAGAGAATTAGAGACAGCTACCCAGGCGTAGCAGTGCAACTCAAAGGTAAGTTAGTTGGGTTGGTTAGTTCGTTTCCTTCCCTTGAATCCGAATTTTCAGGATGAATTCCTAATTCTGAGTGTTTAAATGTGTATGATGATGATGATGATGATGTAAACGAGCCAGGGATCAGCCAGACAGCATAACCTTAAGAGTAATCATTCATAAGCAATATTGCTGTAGTTGGTGTTGGTGTCTACATTGAGTTGATCACAACCTTGTTTTGCTTTGGCCAGAGGCTCATTTCCACAGTGACGACGACATCCGTACGTTGTCCAGAGAAGATTTTCATGAGATGCTGCCCGGTCCTGGGAATCTCAGGCAGAGAAAGGCTGTCTATGAGCTGATCCACCAGCAGGTCCACCAGCAGGTCAGCTGAGGTCGGCTCTTTGAAAAAAAAGGCCTGAGACAATAATGTCCTGAAGTGACCATTTAGTGCCCATGGTCTCACTTGTACGTGTTTTAATTAAGTTATGTTTCTGGAATTGTGTTAAAGAAGTAAAAACAAACTGCATAGGCTTACCGGTTTTGGGAATTATTAGCAGATTCTAAAATTGTTTTAATTCATTCATTCATTCTTTATTTTTTTCTTCTCTACACACTTTTGGACCTATACCCCCCCCCCCCCAAACTACTATCATTCCATATATCATTCCATTCCATATTTAAATATTGCATACTTTTTAAAATCATGCGTATTTCCCCCCATTTTCTGCAGGAAATGCATTTTATAGTTGTCTTATGTCTTTGTGTGTTATATGTTCTATGTAAGCTGTGAGAACCAAGCGTGCAGTAAGTCCTAGGTAAACGGTGCATCAAACTTGAAACTAATATTATTTTTTGTGGAATTGTGTTTTGTTTTTTCCTTTTTGAAGCCAATCCGTGACCTGTTGAATAACGTGAAAGCTTTCATCCCAGCTGACACTTTGACAGGTGTGTGTGTGTGTGTGTATAAAACAAAGAATACTGTCCCTTTAACTGGCGTTCAAACCCCTTGTTATGTCTACTCTGTATGGCTGTACTGCTATTGAGCAGCTCTCTGTTTATAGCTGCTCTCACAGAGAACGGTGTCTTGGTCGACTACCTGTGTATCCTGAAGGAGTTGACAACCCAAGTGGAACGTATCCATACATTTCTGATTACACAGGTGTGCCTGCTGGAGGAACACAGCAAGGAGTGTAAGGTGGCCAAAGGTACCGTGTATACTAGCTGTTGTGCAGTACAGAATAGATCACAAAATGCATTATAAAAAATCTAATTATCCAGGCACACACTTGGTGTGTTTCTTGACCTCCATGAAATTCCTTAAAGCAAGGAATCTTGAAAAAAATCTTACGCCATATTAAACTTGTGTTGATTTCAAAGGAGCCCTTGCAGGAAACAAACCAGGTACCACCTAGTAACACCTTCCATTTTTTGTTGGTTATGTGTGAAAAACAATCCTTTTACTTAATAATTAATAAATGAGCTTTGTTGATTCCACAGAAGCATTCATAGGAAACAACATACAAGGGAGCACTGTCTCTCAAAGATCAACAGGTGAGGAATTAGTGGCCACTTTAAGTGTGTGTGTGTGTGTGTGTGTGTGTGTGTGTGTGTGTGTGTGTGTGTGTGTGTGTGTGTGTGTGTGTGTGTGTGTGTGTGTGTGTGTGTGTGTGTGTGTGTGTGTGTGTGTGTGTGTGTGTGTGTGTGTGTGTGTGTGTGTGTGTGTGTGTGTGTGTGTGTGTGTGTGTGTGTGTGTGGTGGTGGTCACTTAATGTCTAGTTCTTAAAGTGGTCGATTTAAGTGAGTTCAAGTGACAAACACAACTTATCAAGAATTAGCTTATTTCAAGCACTAATATACTACTATATATACACTACTATATATCGCTGTAGACCCTGCCACACGCCACTGAAGTGGCTTTTTTTTAAGCCATAACAAAAAAGTGCAAACTGGGATAATGGAAAATAAAGAACCACCAAACTACATCAATGCCAGGCTCAATGGCTAGTCATGTGGCCCCTCCTTACGCACAGACAGGCTACACGCTACATACACCACCAAAACGGAAGGCCCAGAAATCACTTAGCCTTCTACGTGACCTGCAACAAAAACTGCCTCAAACATACACATATACAAATGACAACACATTTAAGGTGTCCAAATCACATACTGAAAATGCCCAAGACAAAAGGTCTTGTTGAAGTCAAATTCTCCTGGCACTTGGTGTGTCTATTGTGAGATGGAACACAACACCTTTCAACTACTGCCCTTTCATGAAAGTCCTGAAGGCAAGGAATCTCAAAAATACGCTGTATTACTGTGCCGTGCTTTGTTTATTTCACGTTGTTACTTAATAATAATAATAATAATACATTTCGATTTAATATAGCTTTTCTGGACACCCAAGGCGCTTTACAGACATTGTAAAATTGCACGTACAGTAAAATCATTTAATACTTATATAGATAAAAATAAGATGAGATGGGAGATTGCAATTTTTGGAGAAAGATGGGAACCGGTATAATAAAATGTAAATCAATATTATATCTGGAGGATTGAATCCTCTTTATTGGTCCCATACATGTACACACACATTTAAATTAATTAACCCATTCTAGTATTATGAGCAATGGGCAGCTATTGTTTATACAGCTGCCCGGGGAGCAGTGTAGGGGTCTGGTGCCTTGCTCAAGGGGCACCTCGGCAGTGTCCAGGTATTTCGGGGACTTGAACCGGCGACCTTCCAGTTCCCAAGCATGTGTGTGTGTGTGTGAGTGTTATTTCTTGTACTACAACTAAGTGCTGTATTGCTGTATTGATTCTGCAGGAAAAAAGGCGGGAACTCAACAACCGGGCGATTCATCCAAAAGTCCAAAAGATTCATCCACAGGTATGTGTGGGGTTCTTGCCCTGGAAATGTCTTTATTGCAATCCTCTGAAAACCTGAATAACGTTCTTGACGACACGGCACAAGACAGTCTTGTTGAAGAGAGTAGTAAGTTGAAGCGACAGTGGCTGGCTTATACTATATGGTTTTTCAGTTTGAATGCCCATAAAGTCCACTGTTACCCTCACCCTAAGCCGTGAATAAAGTGAATCAATGTACAAATCTTACTATGAATAAAATTGTGTTGCCCTGCTTACGGTTTTATAATGCTTTATGGCGCTGTTAAACCTTTCTGCCAGGTGGGGTCTATTCTTATTTTGGAGATTTTTTTTCATCAAACAAAGGTAAACATACTATATTTTCTGATTATTGACATTTAAGCATTTAAATGTATACTTTAATGTATTAAAAGCATTTTATAGCAATATTGGTGATAATGGGGGTGGCAGGATAGCTCAGTCTATTGGGACTTGGCTTGGGAACCAGAAGGTCGCCGGTTGAAGTCCCCCAAACAGCCCTTGAGCAAAGCACCAGACCCTACTAAGAGGATTCAATCCTCCAGATTTAGAAGATAAAGAGTTACATTCCATATCTATATTTTTTCCATATTTTGTTTGGTTTATTTTATTCTTTGGAGGAACAAAGTCAACTTTAGACCCCAGTCGGCGTTATTCCAGAGGCTTTGACCCAGACCCAAGGGCCCGTTACGCAAGTAAGACTAAAAGTGATCACTCAACATATTATTGCACTTATAGTCTAAACGCACACAAACACAAATAAGTACCGTGGTTTCCACCTAAAGTTTTGGGGCCTTTGGGGTTTTTTTTGCCCCCACAGCATCTAATCGTTGACAATTTTCTATTTAATTTGTACAGAAGTAACCAACAGTGTGTCTATCGTATTATGAATTTCCTACATTTTAACACTATACTATGTACTATACCTATACTAAACAACACTTTACTATAACAATACTGTACATAATAAAAATAACAATGTGACTGATGATGGATGACGTATACATAGGTTGAATTGTGCAAAAAGCATTTAAAAAGCATTTTAAAGTGCCAGTAGTGCAGCAGCATCATGGATACAGTGCATAAAACCATACATGCTTTGGTGATTCTGCAGGATTAGGAGAAATTCTAGAACAGCACGGGCGCAATTTATCAACAGGCAAGTGTGGTGTTCTTGCCATGGAAATGTCCTTCTTAGCAACACGGCACGATTCTAAAATTCTCCTGGCACCTCCTGGTGTGTCTATTGTGAGATGGAGCACAATAACCCAACTGCTTGCCTTTCATGAAAGGCCTGAAAGCAAGAAATCTCAAACATCGTATAACACTTGTGCTTTGTCGATTTCACAGGAGCCCACGCAGGAAGCCAACCAGGGAGCAGTTTACCACCAGTACCAACTGGTATGTGGGAAAATATTCACGAAAATCCAGAAAATACTTAATATTAACTAGAGGGCCCTCAGTAGAGCGAATATCTCAAACCAAACCAAACCAAAACGTCCCATGGATCTGGATGGGAACCAGTTTAATAAAATGTAAATCAAAATAAAATCTGGAGGATTTAATCCTCTTTATTGATCACATACTGTACATGTAGGTTCAAGTCCCCAAAACACCTTGGCGCTGCCGAGGTGCCCTTGAGCAAGGCCCTACTAGACCCTCTTTAGACCCTACTAAAGAGGATTCAATCCTCCAGATTTAGAAGATAAAGAATAACATTCCATATCTACATTGTTTCCTTATTTTATTTGGTTTATTTTGTTCCTTGGAGGATCAAAGCCAGCTGTAGGCCCCAGTCCGGGTGATGTGTCAGGAATCAAACCAGCGCCTCATTCCAGAGGCGTTGACCCAGACGAGTCATCAAGGGCCCGCGACGCACAGCCTGCTGCAGAGGTTCAGTCTTCCGTCACCACACAGCAGACAAGTAAGACTAAAAGTGATCACTCAACATATTATTGCACTTATAGTCTAAATGCACACAAACACAAATAAGTACCGTGGTTTCCACCTAAATTTTTGGGGCCTTTGGGGTTTTTTTTGCCCCCACAGCATCTTATCATTGACAATTTTATATTTAATTTGTACAGAAGTACCATAGTTGTTTTTCGTTTTACACTCATCTTTTCAGAAATCCCGACTGTGAAATTTGTGTCTATCGTATTATGAATTTCCTACATTTTAACACTATACTATGTACTATACTTATAATAAACAACACTTTACTATAACAATACTGTACATAATAAAAATAACAATGTGACTGATGATGGATGATGTATACATAGGTTGAATTGTGCAAAAAGCATTTAAAAAGCATTTTAAAGTGCCAGTAGTGCAGCAGCATCATGGATACAGTGCATACAACCATACATGCTTTGGTGATTCTGCAGGAATAAAGGCAGGAGAAACTCCAGCACAGCCACGGAGCAATTTATCAACAGGCAAGTGTGGTGTTCTTGCCATGGAAATGTCCTTCTTCAACATGGCACAAGACAAAAAGTCTTGTGGAAATCAAATTCTCCTGTCTCCTCCTGGTGTGTCTATTGTGAGATGGAGCACAATAACCCTACTACTTCCCTTTCATGAAAGGCCTGAAAGCAAGAAATCGCAAAAATGATACACCGTATAACACTTGTGCTTTGTCGATTTCACAGGAGCCCACGCAGGAAGCCAACCAGGGAGCAGTTTACCACCAGTACCAACTGGTATGTGGGAAAATATTCACGAAAATCCAGAAAATACTTAATATTAACTAGAGGGCCCTCAGTAGAGCGAATATCTCAAACCAAACCAAACCAAAACGTCCCATGGAACTGGATGGGAACCAGTTTAATAAAATGTAAATCAAAATAAAATCTGGAGGATTTAATCCTCTTTATTGATCACATACTGTACATGTAGGTTCAAGTCCCCAAAACACCTTGGCGCTGCCGAGGTGCCCTTGAGCAAGGCCCTACTAGACCCTCTTTAGACCCTACTAAAGAGGATTCAATCCTCCAGATTTAGAAGATAAAGAATAACATTCCATATCTACATTGTTTCCTTATTTTATTTTGTTTATTTTGTTCCTTGGAGGATCGAAGCCAGATGTAGGCCCCAGTCCGGGTGATGTGTCAGGAATCAAACCAGCGCCTCATTCCAGAGGTGTTGACCCAGACGAGTCATCAAGGGCCCGCGACACACAGCCTGCTGCAGAGGTTCAGTCTTCCGTCACCACACAGCAGACAAGTAAGACTAAAAGTGATCACTCAACATATTATTGCACTTATAGTCTAAATGCACACAAACACAAATAAGTACCGTGGTTTCCACCTAAAGTTTTGGGGCCTTTGGGGTTTTTTTTGCCCCCACAGCATCTTATCATTGACAATTTTATATTTAATTTGTACAGAACTCATAGTTGTTTTTCGTTTTACACATCTTTTCAGAAATGCCGACTGTGAAATTTATGTCTATCGTAAGCGGCAAAACATTAGACAGTGAAAAAAAAAACCCTGTTGGACCGCGTGAGGTTCATGGGGAACATAACTCTGGTGGAGGACAGCAGCGACCCCCAGCTCATCGTTGTGTTCTGTCCAATCACGTCCCGGATTGAGTCGAACTTGGAGAGCGTCATGGCTAAGCGTCCAGGTAAGCGGCCACGCTTCCATTTCCCTTCCGAAAAACTTCGAAGTGCAGATCAGTGTGATTTGAAATGACGACATTGGTGATAACCCACGGCTACCCGGTAGTAGCCTTGTTATGGGTCGTCACAAGTAGCCTACCAGGACGGTAGTGTTGATGCATTATGATGACAACAACTAAATGTGTTAGTACTTGACAGTAAAGGCTCCATGCTGGTAAGGTAGTAGACCAAGAAACCAGGGCTTATATTATGTGAAAGAAAGAAAGGTAATTTTAAAATAACTATAAAATAAAATATTCCTTTCCTAGGATGATGATGGCATCTTAAGAATCATTAATGAGACTATGTTCAATTCAAGTTAAAGTGGCGGACAAAATAAGCGGGGAGATCTCGGGGTGCACTCAGGGGATGCCGTCGAACGAAATTGCGAGTGGAAGTTAGTGTTGTTGTTTTTTACAATCAGGAATATTTTTGTTCATGTGCAATCAATCACATCATAATAATAATAATAATAATACATTTTATTTGTGGGGCGCTTTTCAAGACACCCAAGGACACCTTACAGAGCATATATGCTACAACAGTATACGCTAAAACAGTGGACTTCACTAAGTGTCCGCAGGGTTTAAAACAAGACAAACAACAGGAAGTAAACATACAAGAAAGATGGTCCAGTTTATAAGGGATATGCCAGTTTAAACAGATGGGTTTTAGTTGGGT
>JANIIK010003104.1:0-13478 GCA_027704905.1 Muraenolepis orangiensis
AGGGGTTAGGGCTCATTAAGGAGCAGGTAGGGGTTAGAGGTCATTATGGAGCAGGTAGGGGTTAGGGGTCATTGAGGAGCAGGTAGGGATCAGAGGTAACTAAGGAGCAGATAGGGGTTAGGGGTCATTGAGGAGCAGGTTCAGGAGAACATATCTTTATAACTGAACATGATGTGTGCTGCTAAGTTGGGACATCAATATTCACTTTATCAGCTCCCAGCAAAAATATATAGGATATATATAGGAACTGTAAGCACCTGCTAGATTTCAATGCCTTTCAAAGTTCAATGTTTAATGTATAAAAGAAGAACAAAAACAATGATATACAATTGTGGTCCTCATAACCCATGAACTTGCTGTGTGTGTGTTTCTGTGTGTGTGTTTCTATGTGTGTGTGTGTATTTTTGTATACATCTGTGTATGAATTGATATGTGTGTGTGTGTACTTCTCTATATGTGTGTGTGTGTGTGTGTGTGTGTGTGTGTGTATTTGTGTGTGTTGCTACAAGCGACACAGAGACACTGAGGAACCATAACCCCATAACCTAAACCCAGGGAGGAGGTCCTCCTGGGTGAATGTGGACTGGAAGGTGTGGATGAGTGTCAGTGTGTCTGAGGACCCTCCTCCATCTGGGGACACTCTGTAGAAGGACAGAGAGCCAGCAGGTCGGTCCACATACACTCCTACTCTGTTAGAGGGGGGGAGATCTATGACTGTTTCACTACCGTTGTAATAGACAGAGTAACGATAATCAGAACAATAAAGACTCCAGGACTTGTTGTTGAATCCAAGCCAGCTGTCATCACCCCGTCCTCTCCTAGTGATTCCTCTGTATGTCACTCCTATATCAACACCTCCTCCTTTCCTCTCCATCTCCACCTCCCAGTAACAGCGGTCAGTCAGACCCTCTCTACACAACACCTGGGTATAGTAGTCAAATCTCTCCAGGTGATCAGGATACGACTCCTCCTCTCTAACCCTCGTCACCTTCCTGTTGTCCTCAGACAGAGAGAGTCCTCTGTGGGCTGTGTTTGGGTCCAGTGTGAGTGCACACTCATCTGATGGGAGAGAGAACCAAAGACATGATGAGTCTACACAGAAATACTCCCAATGAGGTCATCAAGATATGAGCCGTTTGGAGTCAGTTCAATAAACCCTTTAGAAATGGGTGGAGCCGTGAATAACCACAGAGGAAGAAAAAGTAATTGATTGGAAAGTACTCTCTTGATTTATAGATAGGACATCATTAAACGTTAGCAGTTGCCAACATTAACCTTGGATAACTACAATTGTGACTTTGATAGGAGAGGTGTTTCTAAGAATTGGTTGCCTAGTTTCCTAGGACCTAAAGTATGATGAAAATATATGTTATTATATATTATATATATAATTATAACATTATAGATTCATTATAATATATTAATATTAATATATTTTATTTATTAATATAAACATTATTATATAGTGATATATATATTATTATATAAAATATGTTTATTCACATATATAATTATATATATTTTTGATCATGTTCTGAATATAAAATACACATACAAGTATGATTAACAGCATCCTGATTATGATTGTCTAATAATAATAACATTCATAATACTCATCATTAATAAATAATATTGTTACAGTAATAATATACGTTGTATTTTACAAAAGAAGGATTCATTGTGATGGTTATGCATTATGTAAAAGATACCATCATGTAGCTCATCAATATATTAATATATTGATGAAGATACATGATGTCCACCATCATGTTCATTCCCAGTAGGACGTCACCTCCTGCTGTGTGGATGGACTTTCAATCTGAGGAGTTAGTGTGTTGTTGTGATGACTCAAACTAAACAGACACTTACACTTCTTTAGAGTCGACCTCAGGTCAGGCAGCTTGTTCATCTTCATGCACTTCTTTACAGCTGGTTCCAGGTCAGGCAGCTTCTTCACCTCCATGCACTTCTTTACAGATGGTTCCAGGTCAGGCAGCTTCTTCATCTCCATGCACTTCTTTACAGCTGGTTCCAGGTCAGGCAGCTTCTTCATCTCCATGCACTTCTTTACAGCTGGTTCCAGGACAGGCAGCTTCTTCATCTCCATGCACTTCTTTACAGCTGGTTCCAGGTCAGGCAGCTTCTTCATCTCCATGCACTTCTTTACAGCTGGTTCCAGGACAGGCAGCTTCTTCATCTCCATGCACTTCTTTACAGCTGGTTCCAGGGCAGGCAGCTTCTTCATCTCCATGTCCAGTGTCTCCTTCAGCTGATCCAGGGATCTCCTCAAGGTCCCTAAGTATGACGGAGGAGGAGGGACCTCCACTTTGGTCCAGTCCCTGGTGTTTGTAGGATTCTTCAGGGATCTGAAGCTCTGGAGGAAGTGGAGGTGGTCTTCAGTGTGTAAGAGCTGCTTCACCTCTGAGCTCCTATTAGTCAGATCTTTAACTTCCTGCTCCAGCTCTTTGATGAGGCCTTCAGCGTGTTTCTCTATGGATTTTAGTTTCTCTTGAACGGTTTGTTTGTAATCATCCCGACACTTTTTAACGCAGCTCATCAGAGCGTCGAGGACCTGGTCACCATCGGCTAGCTCTCGGTCTGCGTCTTCTTTGCTGCGCGTTACTGCGTCTTTGAACTCCTGAACCTTTCCTTGTCTCTCCTGGATCATCTGCTGATCTTCAGACTCTATCTTCCCCAGCTGGGCCTTCTTCAGGTCATATTCCTCCTTCAGAGGTACAACAGGATGGGACTTGTGGTCCGTCTCTGTACAGAACTGACACACAGACACCTGTTCAGTCTGGCAGAAGAGCTCCAGAATTTGATAATTGTGTTTCTTACACATCCTGTCTTCCAGACGGTCCTGAGGCTCGACCAGCTTATGTTTCTTCAGGCCTGTGACTCTCTGATGTGGCTCCAGGTGGGAGTGGCAGAAGGAGCT
The DNA here is from genome assembly GCA_027704905.1 of Muraenolepis orangiensis. NCBI lineage: Eukaryota > Metazoa > Chordata > Actinopteri > Gadiformes > Muraenolepididae > Muraenolepis > Muraenolepis orangiensis. The sequence continues at coordinate 2,939 of JANIIK010003104.1, forward strand.
CTGACAAACTAGGCAGGACTTGACAGCCTTCAGCTGAGTCCCGGTACAGACGTCACAGGGAACTTCTCTTCGTTCAACACAAGGCTGCTCTTTGGCTGGTACGGACCGTCTAAACTCGTCCACCATCTCCGATAAGAGGGTATTGACCCGTAGATCGGGTCTTGTGTGGAACAGCTCGTTGCAAACAGGACATTTGAAGTGGACCTGGTCCTCCCAGAACGTGGTGATACAGGCTCTACAGAAGTTGTGTCCACATGATGTGGAAACTGGACTCTTGAACACATCCTGACAGACGGAACAGGAAAAGTTCTCCTCAGACCAGGAAGATTGAGCAGAGGCCATTCCTAGAACACATTGTTGAATCAAGTTAGAAAACAACCTTTTTTTTAAACACACACACACACACACACACACACACACACACACACACACACACACACACACACACACACACACACACACATAAACAAGCACACACACACACACACACACACACACAAGCACACACAAACACACACACATACACACACACACACACACACACACACACACACACAGACAGACACACCAAGATACACATACACAAATACATGCACACACACACACACACACACACACACACACACATACACAAACACACAAACAGACACACACACACACACACAAACACACAAACAGACACACACACACATGCACACATACCCAACCACACAAACAGATACAGACACACACACAGACACAAAAACACACACGCACACGCACACACACGCACACACACACATACACCTACACAAATACAGGCGCACACAAACAAACGCACGCTCACACAAAGTCTTGTTGGGTTGGATTCTTGTGTTGTTTCCTGGTTTGTTTTTCGGGTTACACCCTTTACAGGCAGGCAGGCACACACACACACACACACACACACACACACGTGATTTCCTCCTCAATGTCTGCAAGCCCTCGCTGACTAAGCATTGTAATTGAAAAATCATTAGTTGTCCCTTCTATCACTCTGTTTATTGACCTCAGGGTTCTATTAGAGAATGCAAATGTAGTTCTCCCTATCACCCTTTTGTCCTATTGTCCTGAGGGGTCTTGTCTTGTCCTTATCCTGTTTGACCAACTGTAATGTTTATCTCACAGCGGGGGACAGTGGCTATTGCAGTCTACAGCTGTTGAAGGGGGGTTGGCATACAACTATTGAGCTGGATTAAAGGCATGGCCGCTCCTGGTTCAATACCTCTGGCTTCCTCTGCCTGCACGAGAGTTCCTCTGTTCCCGTGCTGGAGATGGGGGTGGTGGAGCCAGGTGGAGATGGGGGTGGTGGAGCCAGGTGGAGATGGGGGTGGTGGAGCCAGGTGGAGATGGGGGTGGTGGAGCCAGGTGGAGATGGGGGTGGTGGAGCCAGGTGGAGATGGGGATGGTGGAGCCAGGTGGAGATGGGGGTGGTGGAGCCAGGTGGAGATGGGGGTGGTGGAGCCAGGTGGAGATGGTTGTGGTGGAGCCAGGTGGAGATGGGGGTGGTGGAGCCAGGTGGAGATGGGGGTGGTGGAGCCAGGTGGTCAAGACTTGCATCATTGGAGTGAAAGACAGTGTCTTAGGGGCAGTCCTAAGGAGGGATAAATACTGAGTGTTGCCAGCATTACGGTGGACTTCCCTATCCTCACCTCATAGGATTCGGGGCTCCCGACAAAGCTTTGTCTGTCTGTTGTCTGTTTGTTGTCCGACTGTCTGTCAATTTGTCTGTTTGGCCACTTGTCTACTTGTCTACTTGTATTTGTTCATTGTGTTCTGCTTGCTTGACAAATCTTCAAACTTAATTGAGTTCATGTGTGACAGTTCTTATTGATTGATAATTTGCCTTCTTATTCACGTAGATTTCCACCACACCACCCTGGGCTCCATCTCTTCTCCCCCCTACCGTCCGGTCGTCGGTTCCGCAGCGTCCGTACGACTACCAGGTTCAAGGATAGTTTGATCCACAGGCAGTGACCTACTGAACTGCTAGGAGTGCTGCCACTATCATAACATTGTCATTAACATTACACTGTCATACTTTGCTGGACTCATTACAGTTACTGCACTGTTCTGCACTGAATTTATGATGCTGCTGCACTACTGGCACTTTAAAATGCTTTTTAAATGCTTTTTTTGCATAATTCAACACACACTCCATCAGTGACTTTGTCATTTTTATTGTCATTTTAATTGTGTACAGTCTTGTTACAGTACAGTGTAAGTATAGTACATAGTATAGTATATTGTGTTAAATTGTAGTATAAACTCAAACTGCAGGAGGGAATGGGGAGTAAGCATTCAATTCTACTTATCACATATGGCAAATACAAATCTTTAATCTTGAATGAAGGACAGGGTAGGGGTCAGAGGTCATTCAAGAGCAGGTAGGGGTTAGTGGTCATTAAGGAGCAGGTAGGGGTCAGAGGTCATTAGGGGTCAGGCAGGGGTCAAAGTTCATTAAGGATTAGATGGGGTCAGAAGTTATTAATATTAGTTTGAACCAAATCCTGTTTGTGACGCCAATTATGTAGTATCATATCTTTATCGACACAAAACATCAAATCCCCATCTACTGCAGCCAGAGAGAGTCTTCCGTGCCTATTGGTACAGACTGACCACGCCTTGTCACCAAGTATATGCGTTTTCACACATTCTTTGGCTTCTACGTCACTTCATTCTTATTGGTCAAACGTTCCCCATGGCTCTCCTTACGGCTATGGCTCATGTTACATCCATAGGATACTGTTGAAAGAAGCTCAAATCCTTGTAAGGGCCTAAAGGCACACCAGCAGATAACACATCTGGAACATGTCTAACTGGGCCTAAAGGTCCACCAGCAGATAACACATCTGGAACATGTCTGACTGGGCCTCAGGGTCCACCAGCAGATAACACATCTGGAACATGTCTGACTGGGCCTAAAGGTCCACCAGCAGATAACACATCTGGAACATGTCTAACTTGGCCTAAAGTCACACCAGCAGATAACACATCTGGAACATGTCTAACTGGGCCTAAAGGCACAACAGCAGATAACACATCTGGAACATGTCTAACTGGGCCTCGGGGTCCACCAGCTGATAACACATCTGGAACATGTCTAACTGGGCCTAAAGGTCCACCAGCAGATAACACATCTGGAACATGTCTAACTGGGCCTAAAGGTCCACCAGCAGATAACACATCTGGAACATGTCTAACTGGGCCTAAAGGTCCACCAGCAGATAACACATCTGGAACATGTCTAACTGGGCCTAAAGGTCCACCAGCAGATAACACATCTGGAACATGTCTAACTGGGCCTAAAGGTCCACCAGCAGATAACACATCTGGAACATGTCTAACTGGGCCTAAAGTCACACCAGCAGATAACACATCTGGAACATGTCTAACTGGGCCTCGGGGTCCACCAGCAGATAACACATCTGGAACATGTCTAACTGGGCCTCAGGGTCCACCAGCAGATAACACATCTGGAACATGTCTAACTGGGCCTAAAGGCACACCAGCAGATAACACATCTGGAACATGTCTAACTGGGCCTAAAGGTCCACCAGCAGGTTATGTTGTTACCACATTGTCCCTGCAATGTATAGAGGATCAAAAGACAGTGTTTTAGATTATAATAAGGGTGTTAAAATATGCTACAAAAGCTCATCTCTTTTAAAGATCATCTCTTTTATTTCTCTTCTAAAGATAATTTATTTTAATCCTCATTTAAAGCTCATCTCTTTTGATTCTCATTTAAAGCTCATCTCTTTAAAATGTATTTTAATGCTCATCTATTTTAATTGTCTTTTAATTAGCATATTTTCCAACTAAACAGTTGAACTGGGGACTGCCCCCCCTTGCGTTTGATTGGTTGAGAACTCCCCAGTAGAATCTGAGGTCTTAGTGCACCTGGGACAGGCGTTTACCACCTTGTGCCGTCCTCTGGAGTAGTCTTCTTGTTAACGTCATATTTCTGATCATTGACTTTAGATTAGTCTTCACCAGAGTCAGGATAAAGGACACTACTGCTGGTCAGTACGCTGTTGAGTTGGACACTACTAACGTTAAGCGTTTACAGGAGTTACAGCTTTTCCCACTTCTCTCATCCGTAACCAAATGTAACGTTAACTTAACCCCACAGAGCATATTCAGTTTGTCACTGGATTCATCTTAAAGAGGGCGGTTGAATGTGTTTACAGTTGCCTGTTATACCTGTTATGCCTGCGAGGTTCCCAACCACCCTGGGCTCCATCTCTTCTCCCCCCTACCGTCCGGTCGTCGGTTCCGCAGCATCCGTACAACGACTACCAGGTTCAAGGATAGTTTGATCCACAGGCAGTGACCTACTGAACTGCTAGGAGTGCTGCCACTATCATAACATTGTCATTAACATTACACTGTCATACTTTGCTGGACTCATTACAGTTACTGCACTGTTCTGCACTGAATTCATGATGCTGCTGCACTACTGGCACTTAAATGATTTTTTGCACAATTCAACACACACTCCATCAGTAACTTTATAGTCATTTTAATTGTGTAAAGTATTGTTATAGTACAGTGTAAGTATAGTACATAGTATAGTATATTGTGTTAAATTGTAGTATAAATTCAAACTGCAGGAGGGAATGGGGAGTAAGCATTACATTCTACTCGTTGCATATGGAAAATAAAAATCTTGAATCTTGAATGAAGGAGCAGGTAGGAGTCAGAGGTCATTAAGGAGCAGGTAGGGGTTAGGGGTCATTAAGGAGCAGGTAGGGGTTAGGGGTCATTAAGGAGCAGGTAGGGGTTAGGGGTCATTAAGGAGCAGGTAGGGGTTAGGGTTCATTAAGGAGCAGGTAGGGGTTAGGGGTCATTAAGGAGCAGGTAGGGGTTAGGGGTCATTAAGGAGCAGGTAGGGGTTATGGGGTCATTGAGGAGCAGGTAGGGTTAGGGGTCATTAAGGAGCTGGTAATGTTCAGAGGTAATTAGGGGACAGGTGGGGGTCATAGGTCATTAAGGAGCAGGTAGGGGTTAGGGGTCATTGAGGAGCAGGTAGGGGTTAGAGGTCATTAAGGAGCAGGTAGGGGTTAGGGGTCATTGAGGAGCAGGTAGGGGTTAGAGGTCATTGAGGAGCAGGTAGGGGTCAGAAGTCATTGAGGAGCAGGTAGGGGTTAAGGGTCATTGAGGAGCAGGTAGGGGTCAGAAGTCATTGAGGAGCAGGTAGGGGTTAAGGGTCATTGAGGAGCAGGTATAATCATAATGATCACTTTCTCAGCAGCTTTCTCCACCATAGATGGCCTTGTATTGATGAACAGAATACCTATCAGGATCCGTGTTACAAACTCATATCAGAGCCCTTTTTAGAATGTTAAGATACACAGAATAATATATTATGAACAACAAAACAAATGTGTGTATTTCTATGTATATGTGTGTGTGTGTATTTATATATATATATGTGTGTGTGTGGTAACGGATGCTTTTATATAGGGCTTAATTCCAAAACCCTTTTTTATGTGTGTGTGTGTGTGTACTTCTTTATACTTTGTGTGCGTGTGTTTTTATACTGTATATATGTGTGTGTGTACTTCTATATATTTGAGTGTGTGTGTCTGAATACTGTATATGTGTGCGTTTGTTTGTTTGTTTGTTTGTTTGTTTGTTTGTTTGTTTGTTTGTGTGTGTGTGTCAATGTGTGTTGCTACAAGCGACACAGAGACACTGAGGAACCATCTCTCCATAACCTAAACGCAGGGAGGAGGTCCTCCTGGGTGAATGTGGACTGGAAGGTGTGGATGAGTGTCAGTGTGTCTGAGGACCCTCCTCCATCTGGGGACACTCTGTAGAAGGAGAGAGAGCCAGCAGGCCGGTCCACATACACTCCTACTCTGTTAGAGGGGGGGAGATCTATGGCTGTTCTACTACCGTTGTACCAGACAGAGTAACCATAATCATAACAATAAAGACCCCAGGACTTGTTGTTCCCTCCAAGCCAGCTGTCACCACCCCGTCCTCTCCTAGTGATTCCTCTGTATGTCACTCCTATACTAACAACACCTCTTCCTTTCCTCTCCACCTCCCAGTAACAGCGGTCAGGCAGACCCTCTCTACACAACACCTGGGGAAAGGAGTCAAATCTCTCCGGGTGATCAGGATACGACTTCCTCTCTCCAACCCTCGTCACCTTCCTGTTGTTCTCAGACAGAGAGAGTCCTCTCCGGGCTGTGTTTGGGTCCAGTGTGAGTTCACACTCATCTGATGGGAGAGAGAACCAAAGACATGATGAGTCTACACAGAAATACTACATATAAAATACACATACAAGTATCATGAATAGATGTAGTATTCTATATTAATATATCTAGTTTATATATTAATATATATATTATTAAATATAAATATATATTATTAAATGATTTTAAATTAAATAATTATTAAATAAAGAGTTATATTAATATATTGATAAGATACATGATGTCCACCATCATGTATCTTATCAATATATTAATATATTGATAAGATACATGCTACGCCATCCCTCGCCACGGAACACGATGATGTCATAACTCAAACTGACACGCTCGGAACGCCACCAAACTTCACACGATGGTTAACACCGACGCCCCGAACGGCTCTACATCAAATCCGACGTTACTTAATGTGGCGTTACCATGGCAACGCCCGCTTCCGGTTTTAACGTTAACTCCTCAAAAACTTTAACATTCACGTAAACGGACGAAACTCGCTACGCATATCTAGGGTGCAGAGACAAACAAAAAACGCTCTCGGAGGAGTATAAAATTACCGACAGGAAGTCGGCCATTTAGAATTCGGAATGGGAAAAACGCCATTTAATATGAAAATCGTGAGTTTTCCTCAAAAAGCGGCCGCCAGAACTCAGACCCGTTCAACGCTGCTCGCAGCTTTAATTAGGGTCTGAGACAAAGACCGAGGTCGTCGAAGACCCTATTGAAATCGGTCGCCCGGCGATCGCTCGCGAAGCGAGCGACAACCCTGCAAAGCCCATGCAAAACAGCCCGAAATCATGAAAGCTGGTGGCCCACGCGAACCAATCACATGGGCGCTTCGCGCCCATGTGACAAGCAGGCACATACTTGAAATCGGTCCGATTATTAGGGTCTGAGACAAAGACCGAGGTCGTCGAAGACCCTATTGAAATCGGTCGCCCGGCGATCGCTCGCGAAGCGAGCGACAACCCTACAAAGCCCATGCAAAACAGCCCGAAATCATGACAGTGTGTAGCCCACACGAAAAGTAGACACAGAGAAAGCACAGCGCCCATGTGAAAAGCAGGCATACTTGAAATCGGTCCGATTATTTATTATTAGGGTCTGAGACAAAGACCGAGGTCGTCGAAGACCCTATTGAAATCGGTCGCCCGGCGATCGCTCGCGAAGCGAGCGACAACCCTACAAAGCCCATGCAAAACAGCCCGAAATCATGACAGTGTGTAGCCCACACGAAAAGTAGACACAGAGAAAGCACAGCGCCCATGTGAAAAGCAGGCATACTTGAAATCGGTCCGATTATTTATTATTTATTATTATTTATTATTATTTATTATTATTATTTTAAATCTTCGCGGGCACTTTGACCCCCCGCAACATATGTGAAAACTCACCAAATTTTGCACGCGCTTCAGAAGTGTCGCAACTTAGATTTTTTTATAGCTTTCGGAACTTTGCGTCAAAAATTGCGTAGGCCACGCCCACTCCCGTTTTTTAACGTTAAGTCCGCAACACTTTAACTTTCACGTAAACAAACGAAACTCGCGACGCATATGTAGGGTGCGGAGACAAACAAAAAACGCTCTTGGAGCGATTTCAAATTACGTACAGGAAGTCGGGCATTTTGAATTCGGCGTCGGAAAAAACGCGATTTATAGCGTTTTTCATCCTCCGCACTTTAACGAACTCCTCCTAGGGACTTTATCCGACAGACTCCAAATTTGTCGGGTAGCGTCTCGAGACACGGGAGACCTTAAGTTATCCACAGAATTTTTTTTTTTCGCACGGCGTAGCCGTGAGTTGCTTCCGAATTTCGCGTTCCCTCTAATGCCAGGCCATCCCTCGCCATGGAACACGATGATGTCAGAACTCAAACTGACATGCTCAGAACGTTTTTAACGTTAACTCCTCAAAAATGTTAACTTTCACGTAAACGGACGAAACTCGCTATGCATATCTAGGGTGCGGAGACAAACAAAAAACTTTATCGGAGGGATATAAAATTACGTACAGGAAGTCGGCCATTTTGAATTCGGCGTCGGAAAAAAGCGCCAAAAAACACGCCGTTTTTTTCGGTTTTCGTCCTCCAAACTTTAACCAACTCTTCCTGGGGCTTCCTCCCGAAGACTCCGAATTTCTCCGGTCGCGTCTCGATTCGCCGCCGAATTTAGCCTTCGCTCCGTGCTACGCCATCCCTCGCCACGGAACACGATGATGTCATAACTCAAACTGACACGCTCGGAACGCCACCAAACTTCACACGACGGTTAACACCGACGCCCCGAACAGCTCTACATCAAATCCGATGTTAGTTAATGTGGCGTTACCATGGCAACGCCCGCTTCCGGTTTTAACGTTAACTCCTCAAAAACTTTCACTTTCACGTAAACAAACGAAACTCGCTACGCATATCTAGGGTGCAGAGACAAACAAAAAACGCTCTCGGAGGACTATAAAATTACCGACAGGAAGTCGGCCATTTACAATTCGGAATGGAAAAAACGCCATTTAATATGCAAATCGTCAGTTTTCCTCAAAAAGCGGCCGCCAGAACTCAGACCCGTTCAACGCTGCTCGCAGCTTTAATTAGGGTCTGAGACAAAGACCGAGGTCGTCGAAGACCCTATTGAAATCGGTCGCCCGGCGATCGCTCGCGAAGCGAGCGACAACCCTACAAAGCCCATGCAAAACAGCCCGAAATCATGACAGTGTGTAGCCCACGCGAAAAGTAGTCACAGAGAAAGCAGAGCGCCCATGTAAAAACAGGCATACTTGAAATCGGTCCGATTATTAGGGTCTGAGACAAAGACCGAGGTCGTCGAAGACCCTATTGAAATCGGTCGCCCGGCGATCGCTCGCGAAGCGAGCGACAACCCTACAAAGCCCATGCAAAACAGCCCGAAATCATGACAGTGTGTAGCCCACTCGAAAAGTAGACACAGAGAAAGCAGGGCGCCCATGTAAAAACAGGCATACTTGAAATCGGTCCGATTATTTATTATTATTATTTATTATTATTATTTTAAATCTTCGCGGGCACTTTGACCCCCCGCAACATATGTGAAAACTCACCAAATTTTGCACGCGCTTCAGAAGTGTCGCAACTTAGATTTTTTTATAGCTTTCGGAACTTTGCGTCAAAAATTGCGTAGGCCACGCCCACTCCCGTTTTTTAACGTTAAGTCCGCAACACTTTAACTTTCACGTAAACAAACGAAACTCGCGACGCATATGTAGGGTGCGGAGACAAACAAAAAACGCTCTTGGAGCGATTTCAAATTACGTACAGGAAGTCGGGCATTTTGAATTCGGCGTCGGAAAAAACGCGATTTATCGCGTTTTTCATCCTCCGCACTTTAACGAACTCCTCCTAGGGACTTTATCCGACAGCCTCCAAATTTGTCGGGTAGCGTCTCGAGACATGGGAGACCTTAAGTTATCCACAGAATTTTTTTTTTTCGCACGGCGTAGCCGTGAGTTGGTTCCGAATTTCGCGTTCGCTCTAATGCCAGGCCATCCCTCGCCATGGAACACGATGATGTCAGAACTACAACTGACATGCTCAGAAGGTTTTTAACGTTAACTCCTCAAAAACGTTAACTTTCACGTAAACGGACGAAACTCGCTACGCATATGTAAGGTGCGGAGACAAACAAAAAACGCTTTCGGACGGATGTAAAATTACGTACAGGAAGTCGGCCATTTTGAATTCGGCGTCGGAAAAAAGCGCCAAAAAACACGCCGTTTTTTTCGGTTTTCGTCCTCCAAACTTTAACCAACTCCTCCTCGGGCTTTCTCCCCAAGACCCTAAATTTCTCGGGTCGCGTCTCGATTCGCCGCCGAATTTAGCCTTCGCTCCGTGCTAGACCATCCCTCGCCATGGAACACGATGATGTCATAACTCAAACTGACACGCTCGGAACGCCACCAAACTTCACACGATGGTTAACACCGACGCCCCGAACAGCTCTACATCAAATCCGATGTTACTTAATGTGGCGTTACCGTGGCAACGGCCACTTCCGGTTTTCACGCTAACTCCTCAAAAACGTTAACTTTCACGTAAACGGACGAAACTCTCTACGCATATGTAGGGTGCGGAGACAAACAAAAAACGCTATCGGACGGATGTAAAATTACATACAGGAAGTCGGCCATTTTGAATTCGGCGTCGGAAAAAAGCGCCAAAAACCACGCCGTTTTTTTCCGTTTTCGTCCTCCAAACTTTAACCAACTGCTCCTGGGGCTTCCTCCCGAAGACTCCAAACTTCTCGGTTCGCGTGTCGATTCGCCGC
>JANIIK010003105.1:0-13477 GCA_027704905.1 Muraenolepis orangiensis
AATAGGTTTGTGTCTGATGTTGTTCTTTATATTAATTCATCTTTCATTAGGGCTTTAGTTCAATAGGTTTGTGTCTGATGTTGTTCTTTATGTGTAAATTACATAATAAAGTTCCCTTATTTAAAGGTAATAACATAATTCATTTTATGGTTAAGTTCAATAAATCAATACTTCATGTAATATTACAATTGTTAAAATATGTCATGATGTAATCCAGTTTAGTTGTATATGTCACACCAATATGCCTCAGTGTTTGTTGTTTCTTGAGCCTAGGAACTAATGTTAGTTCATGCTCTGGTACTGCGTGTTTGGTTTGCTTTTTTGCATAATTCAACACACACTCTTTATTGTCATTTTTATTGTCATTTTAATTGTGTACAGTATTGTTACAGTACAGTGTAAGTATAGTACATAGTATAGTATATTGTGTTAAATTGTAGTATCAATTCAAACTGCAGGAGGGAATGGGGAGTAAGCATTCAATTCTACTTGTTGCATATGGAAAATACAAATCTTGAATCTTGAACCTTGAATGAAGGAGTAGGTAGGGGTCAGAGGTCATTAAGGAGCAGGTAGGGGTCAGAGGTCATTAAGGAGCAGGTAGGGGTCAGAGGTCATTAAGGAGCAGATAGGGGTTAGGGCTCATTAAGGAGCAGGTAGGGGTTAGGGGTCATTAAGGAGCAGGTAGGGGTCAGAGGTCATTAAGGAGCAGGTAGGGGTTAGGGGTCATTGAGGAGCAGGTAGGGGTTAGGGGTCATTAAGGAGCAGGTAGGGGTTAGGAGTCTTGAGGAGCAGGTAGGGGTTAGAGGTCATTGAGGAACAGGTAGGGGTTAGGGGTCATTGAGGAGCAGGTAAGGGTTAGAGGTCATTGAGGAACAGGTAGGGGTTAGGGTCATTAAGGAGCAGGTAGGGGTTAGGGGTCATTGAGGAGCAGGTAGGGGTTAGAGGTCATTGAGGAACAGGTAGGGGTTAGGGGTCATTAAGGAGCAGGTAGGGGTTAGGGGTCATTGAGGAACAGGTAGGGGTTAGAGGTCATTGAGGAGCAGGTAGGGGTTAGGGGTCATTAAGGAGCAGGTAGGGGTCAGAGGTCCTTTTGGAGTAGGTAGGGGTTAGGGGTCATTAAGGAGCAGGTAGGGGTCAAAGGTCCTTGGGGAGTAGGTAGGGGTTAGGGGTCATTGAGGAGCAGGTTCAGAGAACATATCTTAAATAACTGAACATGCTGTGTGCTGCTAAGTTGTTTATAGCATGAATAAATCAATATTCACTTTATCAGCTCCCAGCACAAGGAAATCAATAATCAATTTATCAGCTCCCAGCACAAGGAAATCAATAATCAATTTATCAACTCCCAGCTCCCAGATCCCAATATTATGGATGAACAGAATATCAATCAGGATCTGTGTTAGAAACTCATATCAGAGCCTTTTTAGAATGTTAATATACACAGAATATCATAGAGAGGGTGGTTCTATATGTGTGTGTGTGTATTTCTATATGTGTGTGTGTGTGTGTGTGTGTGTGTGTGTGTTGTGTGTGTGTGTGTGTGTGAGTGTGTGTATGTGTATGTGTTTTTATGTGTGTATTTCTATATATATATGTGTGTGTGTGTTTGTATTTATATATATATATATATATATATATATATATATATATATATGTGTGTGTGTGTGGTAATGGATGCTGTAACTGCCTCTGTGTTCAGTTTGAGTTTTTGGTTCCTACCAGTTTTTGGTTCCTACCTAAATGCTGTAGAGTAAGAGCGGAACTAAGGGTTGAAGCGCACAGTGTTCCGGGGACGTTTTATGCCGACGCACACGCGTGTAGAAATCTCTATATAAGAGAAAGTTCCGTCACAGTTAGTCAGTTCGATCGATCAGCTCAGTCAGTGAAGTTCCATAATTTCCTCTCTTATTGCATGCAGCCAATAAGGTACGTTTGGTGTTGTGGTTGTTAGCTGCGTGTAAGCTCAAGCCAGGTAGCTAAAGTGCTAACGAAATGTTTGCTAAGTGAGTTTATTGTTATTATTATTGCAGAAGGATTTAATGTGTTTTGTAGGTTAAGTTCATTTTGGGTAACAATATTGTAAAGACATGTGACACTAAGAGACGAAGTAGAAATAATATGAATGTATGTTGTTATTGTTTGATCTGTGATTTATTGTATTTCATGTGTGTGTTTCACAGTTCTCACGGTTTGGATTGAATAAATCCTATCAGTATCATAAAGAACGCATAGCTGTCATCATTGCATGAGAGGGAGTTACAGTGAGAACTTACTGCTCCATAAGACAGCATCAGAAAGCAGTGAGTAACAACATTAAACCAAGTAAAGATGTCTGAGAGTGGCAGCCAGCGTGTGGTTGTTGTGGATGTACATTGCACAGACATGCAGGCACAAGCACCTGACAAAGAGGGTGCAAATGAAGACAGCACAACCGTGCAACCACAAAGGGAAGAAGGCACAATAGTTAGCAACCCCGCTTCCTCAGAAGAGCCACGAAGAGGCCAAAGAGTCCGCATGTTGACGGAAAAGGGTCAAGAACTGCATGATGAGCAAATAAGAAAAGTTGCACATCGTTTCAGTGTGGGCTATGAGAAGTGGAAAAATGTTGCTAAAGAAGCTAACCAAGCGCTGTGTGCACCGAGCTCAGACGACCAGCTGGATGGACACGTCACTAAAGTATGCAGTGCCTCTAAGAGTCTGAATGAGGTTTATGACGATTGGAAGCGCATTGAGGTGCCTGACCATAATACACGTCGCAGAGTCGACACCTGTGAATCAGTAACAAAGAAGATTTGTAATAATGCAATGGACCTTTTAGACACAAGAAAGGCTAAAGGTCGAATGCATGAAGAACAATTCATGGAAGAGATAGTGTCTGTAGCCTCAGGCAAGACAGGCACCAGCTCTCGCCACACTAAATTCTCCTCTGCAAGCAGAACAAGTGCAGCGGCTGAGATTGCTGCTAACCAAGCCACCCTAAAGGTTCTGCTAGAGCAAGAGCGTCATATTGAAGAACTTCAAAGACTTGAAGCTGAAGACAGGAGACAGAAAGCCAAGATGGAGGCTGAAGCCGCCCAGTTAAAAGCCAAGATGGAGGCTGAAGCCGCCCAGTTAAAAGCCAAGATGGAGGCTGAAACTGCAGAAAGACAAAGTGTGCTAGAAGCCAAACGCAGAGAACTAAATCGATTGGAAACTATTAAGAAGTTAAAGGCTGCCAAGGCACGACAGCAAGTGTATGAGCAGAGCGAATGTTCAGCTCAAGCAGCTAAACGAAGTGACTGCTCAGATGAAGAAGTAAATGAGCTTCTCCATCGACGTGTCTCTGTGAAGAGTGAAGTGGAAATCAAGCCTCAAACTAGCCTATTACAGCACCGTTCTCCACCACGAGCTGTACACATCAAGACAGAACAGCACGTTCTCCACCACGAGCTGTATCCAAACAAGGCAAGAAGATAGATCTGAAGACAGCACCGCAGCTCTTGTCAGATTGTTCGCAGAAACCATCAGTGCAAGTCGCATTCCTATACCTGAACCTACAGTGTTCAATGGTGACCCACTCAGATACAACGACTGGAAGGTGTCCTTTCAGACGCTTGTTGGCAGGAAGAACATACCAGCCGAAGAGAAGATATATTATCTGCGCAAGTACGTGGGTGGATCTGCCAAGAGGGCCATAGAGAGCTACTTCTTACTAGCCACAGAGTCAGCCTATTATGCAGCATGGCATATCCTAGATGCGCGATATGGCAATCCATTCCTCATTGCCAAGGCCTTCAGAGATAAGATTGAGTCATGGCCCAAAATAAGCTCCAAATGCAGTGTGGAACTTCAAGAACTCGCAGACTTCCTGCGCAGCTGTGAGGCTGCCATGTCTCAGGTCAGAGGTCTTGAAATACTTAATGATTGCAACGAGAACCAGAAAATACTCTCCAAACTTCCAGACTGGCTGATTTCAAGATGGCGTAGGAAGGTCATGGCCACAGAAGAAGAAACTGGCATGTTCCCGAGCTTCAGCCAGTTTGTCAAGTTCCTCACACGTGAAGCCCAAATCGCTTGCCACCCAACAATCGCTCTTCATGCTCTGAAGCCAGGGGAAAGTAGTCTGGACAAGGGTTCCAGGAGCAGGGATCCTGGTTCCAGGAGCAGAGATCCTGGAGCAAGGGTTTTAGCAACCAGCTCAGATGAGAAAGCCGTAGCCACCGGCTGTGTCTTCTGTGAGAGGGCAGGACACAGTATACAGAAGTGTCGCAAGATTATGCAGATGACAATCAGTGAACGAATTAAGTTTGTCCAAGAGAAGAACTTGTGTTTCGGCTGTCTGAAGTCTGGCCATCGCTCCAAGGACTGTAGAGATAGAAACACCTGCGACACCTGTGAGAGAAGACATCCAACTTGCCTCCATGATGATCGCACCAGGGAAGAAAGGATGTCAACAAGGCCTGATGGAGCAAGGAACAGTGATAAGTACAAAGAAAGAAAGAATAATCAGCCACAAGACCAGGCAGAGAGACCATCACGTGAGGCGACATCGTTTAGAGTCATGCAGAATGATGGGAACACTCATACATCCACAATAGTTCCAGTGTGGGTGTCATCTACAAGTGAGCCAAGTCGTGAGGTTCTGGTGTACGCACTCCTCGATACACAAAGTGACACAACCTTTATCCTCGAAGAGACAGCAAAGGCTCTCAACACAAAAGGTGAACCAGTTCAGCTAAAGCTCTCCACGCTGGCTTCAAGAAACACAGTCGTGTCCTGTTTGAAGCTGACAGGTCTGCAAGTAAGAGGATTCAATTCAGACAAGATAATCACTCTGCCAGTAATTTACTCAAGAGAGTTTATCCCTGCAAACAGAGACCATATTCCCACACCAGAGACAGCGAAGGCATGGCCTCATCTTGAACACATTGCAGATGAGATCGCTTCTCAGCAAAACTGTGATGTCGGCCTGTTAATTGGCTACAACTGTGCTCAAGCCCTCGTTCCGAGACAAGTGGTGACTGGGGAGGAACATCAGCCGTTTGCTCAGAGAACAGACTTGGGCTGGAGTGTGGTGGGATATGGTAACCCGTGTCTCAACTATGGAGATACAATCGGAATCAGTCACCAAGTCATTGTGAAGCAAGTGACGCCAGGTCTACCGTCCTCTTCAGACCTCACAAGTGAAGTGCACTATGTCTGTAGAACACAGGTCAAAGAAGTTGTGTTACCTGCAGATGTCATGAAGATGCTGGAGTCTGACTTCGCTGAAAGAGTGTCAGAAGCCAGCCCCATCTCTCAAGAGGATCTAAGGTCTGTCGAAAATGGAGAAGGGCATCAAGTTAAAGAGCGACGGTCATTATGAAATGCCGCTGCCATTCAAGAAGGAAAGGCCTAATTTACCTGATAACAAGATCTGTGCTATCCATCGTCTCAATTGCTTAGAAAGAAAGTCGAGAAGAAACGATCAGTACCACAAAGACTACAAGACCTTCATGGATGGGACCATAACCCGGGGAGATGCAGAAAGGGTTCCAGAGGAAGACATCTACAAAGCTCCAGCTTGGTATATCCCACATCATGGGGTGTATCATCCACAAAAGCCTGGGAAGATACGTGTTACCAAGAGAAAGAGAACCAAGTGGAGAAGTCAAGGTGGGAGAGATCGCAAGTGACGACCCTGAACTTAAGAAGGCCCAGGTTCTCAACACCCAGGCGCAGTCGGAAGTGACCTTTCCTGTGGAGGCCAAAGACCGAAGTTATTGTATTTAGTTTTGTTTACTTTCTATGTAGTATGTTGGTTCTAAGTCATTGTAAAATCATATACAATTGATATGTTTGGTGGGAGTGTAACTGCCTCTGTGTTCAGTTTGAGTTTTTGGTTCCTACCAGTTTTTGGTTCCTACCTAAATGCTGTAGAGTAAGAGCGGAACTAAGGGTTGAAGCGCACAGTGTTCCGGGGACGTTTTATGCCGACGCACACGCGTGTAGAAATCTCTATATAAGAGAAAGTTCCGTCACAGTTAGTCAGTTCGATCGATCAGCTCAGTCAGTGAAGTTCCATAATTTCCTCTCTTATTGCATGCAGCCAATAAGGTACGTTTGGTGTTGTGGTTGTTAGCTGCGTGTAAGCTCAAGCCAGGTAGCTAAAGTGCTAACGAAATGTTTGCTAAGTGAGTTTATTGTTATTATTATTGCAGAAGGATTTAATGTGTTTTGTAGGTTAAGTTCATTTTGGGTAACAATATTGTAAAGACATGTGACACTAAGAGACGAAGTAGAAATAATATGAATGTATGTTGTTATTGTTTGATCTGTGATTTATTGTATTTCATGTGTGTGTTTCACAGTTCTCACGGTTTGGATTGAATAAATCCTATCAGTATCATAAAGAACGCATAGCTGTCATCATTGCATGAGAGGGAGTTACAGATGCTTTTATATATCGCTTTTATCCAAAGCAAAAAAAAATGTGTGTGTGTGTGTGTGTGTGTAGTTCTTTATTTTTGTGTATGTGTCTTTATACTGTATATGTTTGTGTCTGTGTGTGTGTGTGTGTGTGTGAGTGCATGTGTGTCTGTGTGTCAATGTGTGTTGCTACAAGCGACACAGAGACACTGAGGAACCATTATACCCCCCTAACAAGAACCCAGGGAGGAGGTCCTCCTGGGTGAATGTGGACTGGAAGGTGTGGATGAGTGTCAGTGTGTCTGAGGACCCTCCTCCATCTGGGGACACTCTGTAGAAGGAGAGAGAGCCAGCAGGTCGGTCCACATACACTCCTACTCTGTTAGAGGGGGGGAGATCTATGAATGTATTACTATATACTATATATTATACTATATATTACTCCAGGTGAGGGGTCGTAGGAGGAGGGACCAGGGGGACAGACAGGTGAGGGGTCGTAGGAGGAGGGACCAGGGGGACAGACAGGTGAGGGGTCGTAGGAGGAGGGACCAGGGGGACAGACAGGTGAGGGGTCGTAGGAGGAGGAGGGACCAGGGGGACAGACAGGTGAGGGGTCGTAGGAGGAGGGACCAGGGGGACAGACAGGTGAGGGGTCGTAGGAGGAGGAGGGACCAGGGGGACAGACAGGTGAGGGGTCGTAGGAGGAGGGACCAGGGGGACAGACAGGTGAGGGGTCGTAGGAGGAGGAGGGACCAGGGGGACAGACAGGTGAGGGGTCGTAGGACGAGGGACCAGGGGGACAGACAGGTGAGGGGTCGTAGGAGGAGGGACCAGGGGGACAGACAGGTGAGGGGTCGTAGGAGGAGGAGGGACCAGGGGGACAGACAGGTGAGGGGTCGTAGGAGGAGGGACCAGGGGGACAGACAGATGAGGGGTCGTAGGAGGAGGGACCAGGGGGACAGACAGGTGAGGGGTCGTAGGAGGAGGGACCAGGGGGACAGACAGGTGAGGGGTCGTAGGAGGAGGGACCAGGGGGACAGACAGGTGAGGGGTCGTAGGAGGAGGGACCAGCGTCCTGTAAACTGGAATGCGGGGAAACAAGGTTTTGTAGAGCAGAGACGACCATCTGGCAGTGAGTGAAGAGTCAGAGAGCTGGGGGTTCATGTGGGGGAACCAGCAGGTGGTTTCATTGAACCAATCAGCAGTGAGGAGACAGGGGATTGGCCGCAGCTTAAAAAGGAGGGCGTGGCCGAACCGAACTGGTGGGAGATCTCCAGACATCTCTGTGACCTTGATGTGCTCTATAGAATAGAAAGGGCTCATGACATTAAATGTAATTCAATTTGACACAAAAGATTTGTATAAATGTCTTTCTGGGATTAAAAGGTACTATTTTCCTTGAACAAAGTGTAGGGTTATGTCCAGGGTCAAATGAAACAACATCTATTCTCCCATAATGCCAGAATCTACCATTAGAGTAGGTCATGAAATGCCAAGGGAATATGGAAAGGTATTGTAGTGGCCAAAATCCAAAAAAGCCTGTCCTATAACTATATTTGAAGGTTCCTTTTCTTGACCACTTGTAGAGCTTGGGGCTGGGAAGTAGTGTCAGACTCGCAGAACAGAAAACCACTGGAGGTTTTTGTTGCTCTTTTTGCTTGTTTATTGTCCAGAAAGAACAAAATATGAAAACAATATTAAACAAAGAAATAAACAGGAGATCCTAATAATCTGGTGAACATAAGGCTGCGTCTGCGTCAATGATGGTATTGCTGCCGCCTGCTGCCCTGCCGTCACACGCCGCACCTGTGGCTTATAGCTTTAGCCCCGCCCCCTTCACCTGAGCAAAGCCCACCACTCACTGAAACAGAAACATGTATTAGTAAAGGTTCAGAATGAATCAAAACAAAATAAACTTAAATGCGGCTCCTACACATAGTGTTATTTTCTTAATAATACTCAAGTAGTCCTGACTTTAAATGGATGCAAATTCCTTGTATGTGTAAATTGACTTGGCTTTAAACCTACATTGAATCAGATTGATGTGTTTATATCAGTGGCAGCTTGTTAATACAGGGCGCAAGGGCCCTGGCCCAATCAAAATGCAGAAGCCTCATTTCTAGTCATGTTTGAGGAAGTTCTTGTCACGGTCCAACCCAGCTCTTCACGCTCCTAGTCCTGGATCTCCACCGGCTTCCTGGATCCACGATGTCACCGGACTCCGTTCCGAAATGCCACTCCGTGTTTTCCCTGTCAGCCGTTTCTCACTGAACTCACCTGTTGTCAATCGCTCCTCATTGACCAAGCTGTATTCAAGCCATGTCTGTTGTGTTACTCAATGCTGAATTATCACCCGGATTTCTCCTAAAGCCTCACGTTCGTATCAAGTTCATTGTGTTCTGTCTATTGATCCTCCGTGCTTTGACCCTCACCTGGAGAACAACCTTGTTTTAGCCTGTTTTGTACCTCTGCCTCAACCCTCGACATCCTGTTGACGACCTCTGCTTGCCTTGACCACCTTTTTGGATTTGCCCTGTCTGTACCTTTTGCCTTTTGCTGGCGTTAATCGGCGTGTGCGCCGATCATTAAACACCTGTTCTACCTGGCTTCTGTCACTCTGCTTTCGGGTCATATACCTCTACCCTGCCCTGACACATCCTTGGTCCTGTTGGTTTGTTTTAATTTCATTCTGTAGTTGCACACAGGGCATCGCTTTTTCCTCACCAACAGTCTCTCCCTCTGGAGCCATCTTATTAGGCGTTTACCACCTCTAGCTGTCTTCTTGTCAATATCGTATTACTAAAAAATACAAACTATTTAAAATGTAACAGACGTACGATCAGATGCAGTTGTACCGTTGTAACGTTAACTTAACCCCACAGAGCATATTCAGTTTGTCACTGCATTCATCTTAAAGAGGGCGGTTGAATGTGTTTACAGTTGCCTGTTATACCTGTTATGCCTGCGAGGTTCCCAACCACCCTGGGCTCCATCTCTTCTCCCCCCTACCGTCCGGTCGTCGGTTCTGCAGCATCCGTACAACGACTACCAGGTTCAAGGATAGTTTGATCCACAGGCAGTGACCTACTGAACTGCTAGGAGTGCTGCCACTATCATAACATTGTCATTAACATTACACTGTCATACTTTGCTGGACTCATTACAGTTACTGCACTGTTCTGCACTGAATTCATGATGCTGCTGCACTACTGGCACTTTAAAATGCTTTTAAATGCTTTTTTGCAGAATTCAACACACACTCCATCAGTAACTTTATAGTCATTTTTATTGTCTTTTTTATTGTGTACAGTTTTGTTACAGTACAGTGTAAGTATAGTACATAGTATAGTATATTGTGTTAAATTGTAGTATAAGTTCAAACTGCAGGAGGGAATGGGGAGTAAGCATTCCATTGTACTTGTTGCATATGGCAAATCAAAATCTTGAATCTTGAACCTTGAATGAAGGAGCAGGTAGGGGTCAGAGGTCATTAAGGAGCAGTTAGGGGTTAGGGGTCATTAAGGAGCAGGTAGGGGTTAAGGGTCATTAAGGAGCAGGTAGGGCTCAGAGGTCATTAAGGAGCAGGTAGGGGTTAGGGGTCATTAAGGAGCAGGTAAGTGCATGTGTGTGTGTGTGTGTTGCTA
Source organism: Muraenolepis orangiensis (assembly GCA_027704905.1). NCBI lineage: Eukaryota > Metazoa > Chordata > Actinopteri > Gadiformes > Muraenolepididae > Muraenolepis > Muraenolepis orangiensis. Next base: position 10,035 of record JANIIK010003105.1, read on the forward strand.
CAAGCGACACAGAGACACTGAGGAGCCATAAGCCCCAGAACCCAAACCCAGGGAGGAGGTCCTCCTGGGTGAATGTGGACTGGAAGGTGTGGATGAGTGTCAGTGTGTCTGAGGACCCTCCTCCATCTGGGGACACTCTGTAGAAGGACAGAGAGCCAGCAGGCCGGTCCACATACACTCCTACTCTGTTAGAGGGGCGGAGATCTATGACTGTTATATTACCGTTGTACCAGACAGAGTAACCATCATCAGAACAATGAAGACTCCATGACTTGTTGTTTAATCCAAGCCAGCTGTCATCACCATCTCTAGTGATTCCTCTGTATGTCACTCCTATATCAACATATCCTCCTCCTTTCCTCTCCATCTCCACCTCCCAGTAACAGCGGTCAGTCAGACCCTCTCTACACAACACCTTGTGATAGGAGTCAAATCTCTCCAGGTGATCAGGATACGACTCCTCCTCTCTAACCCTTGTCACCTTCCTGTTGTCCTCAGACAGAGAGAGTCCTCTGTGGGCTGTGTTTGGGTCCAGTGTGAGTTCACACTCATCTGATGGGAGAGAGAACCAAAGACATGATGAGTCTACACAGAAATACTCCTGATGAGGTCATCAAGATATGAGCCGTTTGGAGTCAGTTCAATAAACCCTTTAGAAATGGGTGGAGCCGTGAATAACCACTGAGGAAGAAAAAGTACTTGATTGGAAAGTACTCTCTTGATTTATAGATAGGACATCATTAAACGCTAGCAGTTGCCAACATTAACCTTGGATAACTACAATTGTGACTTTGATAGGAGAGGTGTTTCTAAGCATTGGTTGCCTAGTTTCCAAGGACCTAAAGTACGATGAATAAATATATTATTATATATTATATATATATAAATATAACGTAATCGATTTATTATAATATATTAATATTTATATATTTTATTTATTAATATAAACATTATTATATAGTGATATATATTATTATATAAAATATGTTTATTCACATACATTATTAGATATATTTTATATTTTAGTTCTGAATATAAAATACACATACAAGTATGATTAACAGCATCCTGATTATGATTGTCTAATAATAATAACACTCATAATACTCATCATTAATGAATAATATTGTTACAGTAATAATATATGTTGTATTTTACAGAAGAAGGATTCATTGTGATGGTTATGCATTGTGTAAAAGATACCAACCATCATGTATCTCATCAATATATTAATATATTGTGTGTGAGAGCTGCTTCACCTCTGAGCTCCTATTGGTCAGATCTTTAACTTGGTCAGATCTTTTATCTTTGATGAGGCCTTCAGCGTGTCTCTCTATGGATTTCAGTTTCTCTTTAACGGTTTGTTTGTGATCATCCCGACACTTTTTAACGCAGCTCATCAGAGCGTCGAGGACCTGGTCACCATCGGCTAGCTCTCGGTCTGCGTCTTCTTTGCTGTGAGTTTTTTGTTTTTGCTGGAGGTTTTTACAAACATCCCCCGTTGGCTTAAACTCAGTAGTCAGTACTCAGTCCTAAAGAGAAACAGACATAAGAATATAATCTGGCACATCGTCCATTAGTCTATATCTATTTAAAACAAATACATCCATGGTTAATAGTCTTTATCTATTTAAAACAAATACATCCATGGTTAATAGTCTTTATCTATTTAAAACAAATACATCCATGGTTAATAGTCTTTATCTATTTAAAACAAATACATCCATGGTTAATAGTCTTTATCTATTTAAAACAAATACATCCATGGTTATTAGTCTATATCTAATTAAAACAAATACATCCATGGTTAATAGTCTTTATCTATTTAAAACAAATCCATCCATGGTTATTAGTCTTTATCTATTTAAAACAAATACATCCATGGTTATTAGTCTATTTCTAATTAAAACACATACTGTACATCCATGGTTATTAGTCTATATCTAATTAAAACACGGATCATTTGTGCATGCATTGTAAGTGTGTGTGTGTGTGTGTGTGTGTGTGTGTCTGTCGTTGGAAGCTGAGCCCGCCACACATGACCCCGAAACGGTCATAGCAGTGGGCAGCCGATCTGCTATTCTCTTGTCTCTGACAAAAAGTCCCATCTTCACACACACACACACACACGCACGCACGCACGCACGCACGCACGCACGCACGCACGCACGCACGCACGCACACACACACACACACACACACAGTAGTAGCAGATGACTCCCAATCCCACACAGCGGGTCAGGGACTAAAGGTTTGTGGGTCTTGTTTGTGGATGAGGATATTGAAGCTGTACTTATTGTGAATGACCGTGTGGACCACTGACCAACACAACAGCTGCTGGCTGAGTCTTCATCGCTGGGATCGGGATTCATCACTTGGACGCCATGAAGACTGAATGAGTACAATGAGTGAGAGCTCTCTCTCTCTCTCTCTCTCTCTCTCTCTCTCTCTCTCTCTCTCTCTCTCTCTCTCTCTCTCTCTCTCTCTCTCTCTCCTCTCTCTCTCTCTCTCTCTCTCTCTCTCTCTCTCTCTCTCCCACTCACTCAGAGAGAGGGAGAGAGGGAGAGAGGGGGGACACCTGGGCATCAACATCGAAGCCATGTCGGTGTTTGCCATTAGTTTTTTTCATCCAAAACAGGCAGGCCTTGATAAGGAAGGGCTCACCCGCCTGTGTTGGGCATAAGGCTTCACGGCGGAGAGAGATGACGGACCGAGTGATTCACGCTCTTCTTCACCGCCAGTCGTAAAGTGCGGACGCATTCCGCATACAGACCTGCAACACAGCGGCTATGCGTACGCTACATGCTCTCTGTGGCTCCGCCTGTTGCACTGAGCCAGCGGACGGCGCCGTCGCCATTGGAAAAACAGTTAATAGCCCCGCCCCCCCTAACCTCCCGCCCCCTTCGTGTGGAGAACAGACACCCCCTTGCCGTGCCAGAAACAGCAGGGATCAAACCCCTGACTCCTCCTGCCAGCGGGTCGCGCAGGAGGAGTCAACCGGTGAGCCCAGCGGGTTTAAACAAAGCGAGGCCGGTGGAGCGCGACGGGAGCTGGAGTGGGGCTCCTCGGGCGCCAACACACACACACACACACACACACACACACACACACACACACACACACACACACACACACACACACACATATACCACGGTCATTGTGGTATGCCCCTCCCCCTCCGCCTGTCAAAGTGCATTTAGTTGCGTAACGTACGCACGGATGTGAACGCACGGACGGGCAAGAATTCCCTGGACGTCATGACAACACGGTCACGTGACCACGCGGGCAGGGGAAATCTTCCAGCAATAATAGGGCGTTCATTTGTCCTTTTTTATACGCGTTACGCATTAGCGTGAGCGTGAGCGGCGCGGCGGTAGCGGAATCATCTCAATTCATACATTGGTGTCGTCGGATGAGGAGACGTAGACGTGCGTGAGTGCGTG
>JANIIK010003106.1:0-13476 GCA_027704905.1 Muraenolepis orangiensis
CCATTACAACAACGCACAAGTCAATTGTTTTCTATATATATATTTTTTACCGGATTCTCGGTACAAAGTCAGGCCTGTTCTCAGTGGGTGTTGGCCTCCGCCAGGGCTGCGCTTTGTCACCCATCCTGTTTGTGATTTTCATGGACAGGATTTCAAGGCGTAGTCATGGAGGGGAGGGGTTTCAGTATGGTGGGCTCAGGATTGAATCACTGCTGTTTGCAGATGATGTGGTCCTGTTTGCGTCATCAGTATGTGACCTTCAGCACTCACTGGATCGGTTTGCTGCAGAATGTGAAGCGGCTGGGATGAGGATCAGCACCTCCAAATCTGAGGCCATGGTTCTTAGCAGGAAACCGGTGGATTGTCTACTCCAAGTAGGGAGGGAGTCCTTATCCCAAGTGAAGGAGTTCAAGTATCTCGGGGTCTTGTTCTCGAGTGAGGGGAGGATGGAGCGTGAGATTGACAGGAGAATAGGTGCAGCGGGAGCGGTATTGGGTGCACTTTGGCGCACCGTTGTAACCAAAAGAGAGCTGAGCCAGAAGGCAAAGCTCTCGATCTACCGATCAGTCTTCGTTCCTACCCTCACCTATGGCCATGAGCAATGGGTAATGACCGAAAGGACGAGATCGCGAATACAAGCGGCCGAAATGAGTTTCCTCAGGAGGGTGGCTGGTATCTCCCTGAGGGATAGGGTGAGAAGCTCAGTCACTCGTGAGAGACTCGGAGTAGAGCCGCTGCTCCTTCGCGTAGAAAGGAGCCAGTTGAGGTGGTTCGGGCATCTAGTAAGGATGCTTCCTGGTCGCCTCCCGAGGGAGGTTTTCCAGGCACATCCAACTGGGAGGAGACCACGGGGCAGACCGAGGTACAGGTGGGGTGATTACATCTCCACACTGGCCTGGGAACGCCTCGGGATCCCCCAGTCAGAGCTAGTCGATGTTGCCAGGGAGAGGGAAGTTTGGAGTCCCCTGCTGGAGCTGCTGCCTCCGCGACCCGATTTCGGATAAGCGGGAGAAGATGGATGGACATTACAACAACGCATAATTCCACCGCATAGATAATGGATCTGGTTTGCCTCGATCTCCAAGAACCACTGAGGTGCTATGCGATAAATTGTATTCTGCTTGGTTGGTTCTTTGTTTATATGCCAATTTCACATGTTTTTATACAATCAGTGCAGCCAGACCAGAGGTGTAGGGCCGAGGTTTAAGACAAAACCTTTGTTAAACCTGATGACGAGGGAAAACGTCAAAGTTTAGACTTCAGTTCCTCAGTTTTCTTTACTAAAAGAAAGTGAGTTTGTTTTCCTGTGGTTACCTTAATAATTGTGCGTCGCGTGTTTTGAAATACTCTCTGAATTCAACGATCTTACTGAGAGGCCATCAATGTTAAGAGTCAAACCAAGTATGATGAGTTTTTTTTGTCCATCAGAGTTCTGCCTCTGATGCTCCGCCGTGATGGCTTTCGAAAGCACACACACACACACACACACACACACACACACACACACACACACACACACACACACACACACACACACACACACACACACACACACACACACACACACACACACACACACACACACACACACACACACACACACACACACACACACACCAGCAGCTGTGGCCAATCAAATGTGCCATATCTGTGCCTCGCCTGCCATGGTGTCATCTAATTAAAATCAAGCTTGTAAAGCTGTGAAAAATAAGTAAAAAAATAACTTGACACTTTTAAGGGGCTTGCGAGGGCGCCAGTATTGTCGTCGTAGTCGTGTTGTTTCTGATGTACACACTCACTCACACACACACACACACACACACACACACACACACACACACACACACACACACACACACACACACACACACTAACACACACACTAACACACTCTACATTCTTAACACACACTTTCACACACGCACATACTCTACACTAACACACACACACACACACACACTCAACTAGGAAGTCAACTAAAAGTTGTAGAAACGGGTCTATATTTAGTTCAGCGTAAACAACAACAACAACAACAACATCAGGGTCATTGATGTATCCAGTTTGCCACAAAGCCTACAAAAAACACATGCTTTGTATTGGTGTTCGGCAAAATACAACACACTTTGACGGGGGGGGAGGTGGTGTAGGTTTGAAATGAATGCCGGCCAAGCTTTTGCTGGCGGGACGCACCAGATGTGGTAGATGAACATGATTTTAACACTGCTCAGAGGGAACTGATTATTGGTATGCCTAATGGCGAGGCACTTATATGGTTTTGTGTATCTGTGTTGCAGAAGCAAAACGGGAGGGATGTGGAAGGAGAGGATGAACACAGTGATCGGTGGATAGTCTGTGAAAAGTAAATAAACACACTGATCTAAGCCTGGTAAATGAACCAGGACTTTAGAAACTGAGCCTCGCTAGATACCAGGGGCCTGTTCCACTCGTCTCTTGCCTTCCTAATTCTCTCTCTCTCCCTCTCTCTCTCTCTCTCTCTCTCTCTCTCTCTCTCTCTCTCTCTCTCTCTCTCTCTCTCTCACAGCCTGAGCTGGTTGTCGCGGTTTGAACTGCCAAATAAAGTTGATATTGGCTACGCCATATTTCTGCCCTGGGTAAACCCCTGCCACTGATTGGCTAGCTTTCGGAGAAAATATGACGACGCATACACACACACACACACACACACACACACACACACACACACACACACACACACACGGCAAGACTCACAAGGTGTTTTGTGTTACATTTTCTAGGAGGAGTAAGTAGTAAGCTTAAAGGTACTGTAAAATGATCCTTTCTCATTAGTGTGCACCACAAGTGTTAACATATAGGCTAGAAATGGCCATAAAGATTGTGTGTGTGTGTATGTGTGTGTATGTGTGTGTGTGTGTGTGTGTGTGTGTGTGTGTGTGTGTGTGTGTGTGTGTGTGTGTGTGTGTGTGTGTGGCCTGTGAAGCCCTTTGAAACTTTAACTGTGATTAAGGGCCACACAAATACAATGGACCTGACTACTATGAAATATAACCTCATAGCTTTGTTTTGCCCGATGATAACTCAGGGAAACGCCACTACGTACGTAACTATATGTTTCAGGTTTGCTATTGTTTTCTACACAATCACATGACTCATTTTACCATCTCTGAAATGAGACAAAGAACCATCTTGTGCACCCCCATCTTTCATGTCTTACCCTGAGAACTCCTGTGTGTTGTTGGGTACTGTGAGCCAAAACCTCTGCTCCAACAATAGGTCTTAGACTTTGGGGAAATGCTACTGGATTTTGTGTGATCTGTCGTTTGCTAAAGGACCCGTTTTTTTGTGTTTTGTTTTTTTTTCTCCAATAATTGCATTTTTTTGTCTTTAGTCTCGTTTTGTGGCAATATTATGCTACAATAACACAAATGTTGCAGCTGTTCATGCACCATTGTAACACTGGTTTTTAACATAGTTCCCCTCAAAAATAATTTAAAAAAAATCAATGAATTATACATAGAGCTATACATATACATTAATTGTTGCTCCTGCTAACGTTGATGAAATCATTGTTCAGTGGGCAGATGTTACTCTGTAAGCTGGTAGGTCTTCAAACCCTAACTCTAACTTTTTCATTGAAATAACAGAGAGCACACATTAAATGTTAGGGCTATCAACAACATTAATCATAGCACAACAATGTGTGTCCAACATGGTTGAGCTTCAACCCAATACGGCAACATCACCGAACCAAGTAGTTCAGTTTTTCACCAGTTTTTCACGCACATCTTTAACATGCGGTCGTCCGTCCCCAAACCACAAGGTGTTATGAAAAGATAAGATGAGGCTTCTCCACCAAAGCACATGAGTCCGCCCACCCTCGGGGGACAGAGTCGAGAAGAAGTGAGAAAGAGAAAGAGACTCAAATGAAAGCGAATCGGTGGCTGTGTCCGAAATAACTCACTACTCACTACATAGTGCCCTGCATAGTGTAGTTGTATAGTTTGAAGCGCTGTCCGAATGCATTGTGAGAATTGTTATACCTTAATAAAGTGCAATCATCGTATCACACAATACATCAACAAAAATGTGTGTACAACCGATGGTCACTAAACAAACATTTATACCATCATGCATTGTGCTGAAAGAAGGGGTGTCCACCAAGGTAGATCTGGCACCTTTAGTTATGAGCAATTACAGCGATGACGTCATTAACGGAGACTCCAGTCGTGTCCTCACTATATAGTGCTCTACATTAAACTACATAGAGAGGGAGTAGGGGATGAGGGAAGGATTTCACTATATAGCCTCTTTATTGAACTCCCTAGAGAGGGAGTAGGGAGTTGGGAATGAGTCAAGGACTTTACTATATAGTCCTCTTCATTGAACTCCCTAGAGAGGGAGTGAGGGAGTAGGGAATGAGGCAAGCATTTCGGACACGGCCCTTATTTAATTTCATTCACTGTAGACGGGGGAGCTGCATAACCCCCATACAGAGCTGATCTTAACCAAAGCTTGGTTACATCTTCCTGAATGAGAAATTTAGGCAGCGATTATGACAGTGGGAGTCTTTCTGAAGAAGACACGCATATGTCATCATGAGCATGCTCTGAATCGGAACATGTCTATTCCCGTGTGTCTGTGGGTGTACGCGCTATAGGTGGACCGTAAAGTGGTTTACAAAACAATTATTCCTGTGGGTTGTGCTAATTGGCAGAGAGCAGTTGTTTTTTTGTTGCTTGTGAATTATTGGCGCACATTTGCCTTTGCACCTACATGCACGCTAATGAGCAATTCTTGCATTCTTCAGCAGGTCGGTCTCCACGTCGTTGAATCGTTAACAAGCGTGCGCACGCATGTGTGTGTGTGTGTGTGTGTGTGTGTGTGTGTGTGTGTGTGTGTGTGTGTGTGTGTGTGTGTGTGTGTGCATGCGTGTGTGTATGCTCCAGAAATTGAGAATTATAGGTCTACAAAAAGGTTATCCTAGTGATTTGGTAAATCCAGATGGTTCATTTGAAAATGTGGTTGACAAATGTATTTTGATAAAAATGATATATTATGTATTTTGTATACATGTCTGACTGTGTATAATAGATCAATTGAGCCCATTTGAAATTGGGACAGATTCTCCTGAATGACCGCCACTTAATTATTAACGGGAGGTGTGCTTTTTAGCTCTTCAGGATTTTGGCAATTATATTCATACGCGTTGGTGTGTGCTCCTAATAATTGCCTTGTTTGTGTGTCTGTAAACAAACAAGGAGCGGCTTTGCAGAATATTGAAATATCCATCCATCATCGTACCAGAAACGGATACACAAGCACACATCTCGGATAAATATAAATTTCTGCCTCAGTTCTCCGAAAATCTGTGTATCCATCTTTTGCCTCCTCTAGATAGCTGTACCTCCAGACATAATTGAGCAAGGTACATAACTCCCTACCTGCTCATGAATACTACTTGTATCTGGCTGCCTTGTATCTTGTTTTACAATGTCCCATGTAAATAGATTCCATGAATGTATTACAATATATCCAAACCGTCTTCCATATCCCAAAAGCAGTCACGGTGTATTTGTACAATTTTAGTTTGCTGCTGCCGCACATATTACACGTGTTACACATGTTAGACACACAGTTTTTACACTTGGTATGTGTCTGTAACACACTCTGTGACATGTGTCAGTTACAAACTTAGTTACACCTGTTACACACACACACACACAAACACACACACACACACACACACACACACACACACACACACACACACACACACAGGTCGGTGCACATGGTTAATGTGTCATTTACACACTTGGTTACATGTGTCAGTTACACACTTAGTTACAACTGTAACACACACACAGGAACACACTTGGTTACATGTGTATATTACACTTAGCTGCACACATACATACAGGAACACACTTAGTTACATTTTTCAGTTACACACTTGGTTACATGTGTCAGATACACACTTAGTTTTACCTGTAACACACACACTGGAACACACTTTGTTACATGTGTCAGATACACACTTAGTTACACCTGTTACACACACACACACACACACACACACAGGATTGCACTTGGTTTCATGTGTCAGTTACACACTTGGTTTCATGTGTCAGTTACACACTTAGCTACACACATGCACACATAAACACACTTGGTTACATTAGTCAGTTACACACTTCCTCAGATGGCTCTTTGTGTCCCCGCTGAATTTCCATTTCTGGTTCCAGTTGTGTCGCCTCGTGGAACAAACTCCATCTGAAGTTTAGTACTTTCAGGGTTGTTTTTGTGATTCATCCATGGTCTTCGTTCTGGAATGAGTCACAGTTCTTTGACCACAAAATGAAGAACGAACCCCAGAAAATAAATGAAGTCCAAGAGATTTCCTTTTCGTCTTTGAGCATGCAGAACTCCCTGTGGATAAAGAAATTTAATCTGTGAAATTACATTTCTTTATCATGTCGGATTTACCTGTTGAAGCGATCCAGAAACAAATTGGATTGTAACCATCTCTTAAGCCCAAAGCACACAAATTTCAAATATTTGCGGCACGACCCCCAAAAATGAAACTGAATCGAGCGTGACATAACAATGTAGCGGAGCTATCCGAAGCGTGCTCAAGTCTATTAGGGACACACAGAATTTCAAAAACAAAATTTGCATCAGGTTCAGACACTGCCATGTGCTTCGAGCCCTTACTCTCAACCTTTCTATTATTTCTTGCCATTTCATATTGTGGCTTTAGTTTTTGGGCAAGTATTTACCTTGCGAGGCAGCCGGATTCGTGAGAACACATTGATGCAAATCTTGCCAAGGCTTCGAGTTATCCGCTTGTGACCAATCAGCATCCTAATGAGCAACTACTGGCAGTTGGGGGGCGTGGTTTAGGTGTGACGACAGCGAGAAGCGAACTGTTTTGTTCAAAAACAATGTCGGCTTCGAAAGAGGCAAGCAAAAAGACTGCTGCTATAGCATCTGTTTTATCTGGAGCGTATTTCTTCTTTGATAGAAGAGCAAAGAACGGACTGTAAAGGCCTGGGATAGATTGCTGTCACGGCTACGGTGGTTGGCAGGGGGCGTGGCCAAGCCACGTGCGCTGGCGGCGCACACACACACACACCTGGACACAATCTCCCTGTGTAATTGTTTATCACCTCACCTGGGGTATATATACGTTGTCTTTCCTTTACCCCAGCGTGAGGTCGTTACCCTATACTGCACGTAGTTCTCCCGTCTGATACCCATCGCCTGCCTACTACCCGGCCGGTACTTCGCACCCGACGCCGCCTGCGGACCATCAGAGTCGATGCTTCGCACCCGTCGCCTGCCTACTACCCCTGCCGGTACTTCGCACCCGATATCTCGGTACACAGACTCCTTCCCCCGTCCCGGACTACTCGCCGGTCCACTACCTGCCGGTACTCCGCCGATCGTCTCCCCAGTGCACCCTTGTGACTTTGTGTGTGTTCCTGTAAATAAAGCCGTTCGTATCACTCCACTGTGTCTGCGTCTGCGTTCGGGGTCCAACCCACTCCCATCTCGTGACAATTGCGATAGACAGACGGTTCATTCAATCACCTGCCAAGTATTATTTGAAACTGCTTGCCCTTTTTCAAACCTTGAAAGTTTCAAAGGAGGACTACAACACTGGTTCTGTGTAACAAACCATCTGGCACGTCAGGTTAGGCAAATATGCCCTAGTCATGCATTTATTCAAATGTTCATTTGTTCCTTTCATAATAATATTGGACTTTTGAATAATGGAAACCCAAACTCTTACCGCCTCTTGGCTGTCTTTTGGTATTCATTTTTAATACAAATAAGACCTATACAGATATTGTTTTATATTTGATGTGACTAGCATCAAGGTATTTCAAAGATATGCATAACAAAGTTATGTTCTTCGTGTGTGTGGATGTGTTGATATGTGGAGCGCCGTCCGAACAGCGTTTAATCACAATGGCCGTATCCACACTTGTGAACTACTTTTGGCTCGCCTTTGCCCTGACTGGGTTTGGACTTGAACAAGCTTCAGGGTTTACTGCACACCGTGTGTTCAGGCGGGGGAGGGGCCTCTCATGGGGCCCCAAGATCTCTCCTTGATATCGATACCGTTTACCTGAGTTTGCTGTTGTGGAAGAGTGCGCGTGTGTGTGTGTGATAAATGTATTACATTACATTACATTACATTACAGTCATTTAGCAGACGCTTTTATCCAAAGCGACTTACAATAGTGTGTTTCAACAAAGGAAGGTAAGAGAACAACTTTTCACCAGAAGTCAAATGTGCATTTCATTTCGAACGAACGAAGTCCAATAACTGTACCAGTGCTTAGGTAGAAGTACAATAATGCCTTGTAGGCTAGCACCAAGGTCTTTTACACATTTGCCCTTGCAACGTATTTGTTCTCAGATGGGATAAATTTGTTTTGGGCCCCCGAATCCCAACCCCTGCCTGTACGCACAGTGGGCTGGAGCCCACTCGATCCTGTCAATCAAGCTTAATGGATGAATGTTAAAAACAAGCAGAGCCTCTGGTGTATGGCCAACATGCTGTTTGAGACGGGAGACTTAACAAATGGAAAGAGATTTGAATACATTAAAGTTGTTGTTGAAACTGTTTAGTCTAGTATGATGTCTCTCTCACCAAAAACAATGGTGTGTGTGTGTGTGTGTGTGTGTGTGTGTGTGTGTGTGAGAGATAACTGTAATCCTGAAACGCAACACAGCCCTTATCTCTTATGAACATCAGTCATCCTTGATTTGTGTAAATCCTGAGGTAAAATAATAATATCCTTTAGGTCATCAAATATATATAATCCAATGGATGTCAATTTGACCGTACGGCAACAAGACGGCTACTATTCTACAAGCCAAATTTAAGGGGATCTGGCCCTCCCATCTACTGTGTGGTCTAATGTACTCAATTATGCTAGAAGCTGCACAATGGGTTGCCTGATGCTGTATTTTACTATTCACTATTTATTCCAATTTTGCTTTTATCCAAAAGCCACTTGCAGCCAATTCAGACATGTGGTAAAGGGGGGGTTAGGATGTTGGGGAAAGTGATCCCAGCAGATTTTGGCTGGAGCTGTTACACATACTAGTTGGACCCAAGGAGCGCACAACACAATACCAATGAACAGTCATAATACTGTGGCGGAGGCAGGAGTGACGGGGGTAGGCAGGCAAGGGCATCGTAGAAGGGGGGGGGGAGTTCGGGGATAGAAAGGCGGGGGTTTCGTAGAAGGCAGGGATTGGCGTGAGGCAGACGAGGGTCGTAGAAGTGAAAAGATAACTGGATATTGGAATGCGGCAGGTCTGCAAGCAGGGACACTGATCTGGCAGTTTGTGGTTGAAGGGCTGGGGTTTATGAATGGGAACGAGCAGGTATGTTGAATGAACCAATTAAAAGTAAATGGAGCAGAGGAATTGGCTGTAGCTAAAAAGAGGGCGAGGCCGACCTAACCAGCGGGAGATCAGTAGTGGGCGGGATTGGAACGCCTTAACCCGCTAACACCATCTTGCCGCTTTCAAGTGAAAGAAATTATAGGTTTGCATCACATTTTCAACACAGGAATTATTAGGGAAGTAATTGACGATTCATAAATTATGCTCCTGATTCGTTCAGCACTTGTTCTCTTAATTAACAAATTGTTAGCTACTATAAAATGTGATTATGAGTTACTCATTAACTAATGAGTTCACTAGCAGTTCATTCCTCATTGGTTCCCTAGTAATGACTCAACATTTTGTCCATTCATTGTAGTGTAAGTGTTACCAACTTTTGTTTTTATCAATTCCGCCACACAATAACACATGATTTTGTTTCCTGTTGTCTTCTAAAGTTGTTTTTTAAAGCCACGCTGTGGAGCCAGGTAAGGTTTTCTACCTCATATCGGAGACCCTGAAGAATATTTCTCAAGTAGTCTCTCTCTCGCTCCCTGGTCTCTCAACATAAAATCTTAATCATAATCATAATCTCAAACCAGGCAAATCAATCGGTCAATTTCCCCTTCTGTAATTTGCAACCACCCGGGGTTTCCACCTACGTTGGCTATATTCCTTTTTTCCTTTTTGCAATCTGGATTATGGATAAATTGGCGTTAAGAACAAGGCGTAGGGGCGGATCTCCAGCGGTAATGCCTTAATTCTAATGCCAGCGGGCTTCTCTGCTCTTTGTCGTTATACGCGCATACTAATTGTATGCGTGTATGCGTGCATGCCAAGTCAAGTCAAGTCAAGTTTATTGTCACTTCACAGTTTACAGTTTAGTATAAAGCAGTGATGTGAAATTCTTGTGTGCAATACCCGACGACAGACAGCAGTTATAGAATAAGATAAAATAAAAATAGATAAAAATAGATAAAAATAGAATTAAAAATAGAATAAAAAATAGAATAAGGAATATAAAATAAAAATAAAAAATGCAATTTATAAAATGCAAAAATCAGCACAGAAAAGAGCAATATATATATATAAATCAATGTAATAAAATATACATTGTTATATGTTATACGCCCTTGTTCAGCAGCCTGATGGCCTGACTGTGGAAGCTATCTCTAAGCCTATTTGTACGACACTTGATACTGCGGTATCGCCTGCCTGACGGTAATAGTGAGTAAAGTTCGTGGCTGGGGTGGGCAATGTCTTTTATAATTCTTTTGGCCTTGGCCACGCACCGCTGGTTGTAAATGTCCAGGAGGGAGGGGAGCTCACCTCCAACGATATACTGGGCCGTCCGCACCACCCATTGAAGCGCTCTGCGCTCGAGTGCCGTGCAGTTCCCGTACCAGGCGGTGATACACCCTGTCAGAACACTCTCGATGGTGCCGTTGTAGAATGTTCTCAGGATGCGGGGGCCCATGCTGAATTTCTTCAGACGCCTGAGAAAATACAGGCGTTGTTGGGCCTTTTTCACCACGTGTGTGGTGTGCGTGGACCATGTGAGGTCCTCGGAGATGTGCACGCCGAGGAACTTGAAGCTGCTGACCCTCTCTACTGCGACGCCGTCGATGGAGATAGGGCTGTGCTCTCCCCTCTGCCTCCTGAAGTCCACGATCAGCTCCTTGGTCTTCTTGACGTTGAGGGCGAGGCTGTTCTCCTGGCACCACTGCTCCAGCGATCCGACCTCCTCCCTGTAGGCTGTCTCGTCGTCGCCGGCGATCAGGCCCATCACTGTCGTGTCGTCAGCAAACTTGACGATGACGTTGGAGCTGTGCATAGCCATGCAGTCGTGGGTGTAGAGGGAGTAGAGGAGAGGGCTCAGCACGCATCCCTGGGGGGCTCCCGTGTTGAGGGTCAGTGGCTCTGATGTGGTGCTGCCCATCCTCACCACCTGGCGGCGGTCCGACAGGAGGTTCAGTATCCAGCTGCACATGGATGGGGGTACGCCTAGACCTCTCAGCTTGGTGTCGAGCTTGGCAGGAACTATTGTGTTGAATGCTGAGCTGTAGTCCACAAACAGCATTCGCACATAACAGTTCTTCCCCTCCAAGTGGGAAAGGGCAGTGTGGAGGGCCATGGCAATTGCGTCGTCCGTGGATCTATTTTGACGATATGCAAATTGCCATGGGTCCAGCGTGGTAGGTAACACGGAGCAAATAAAGTCCTTGACCAACCTCTCGAAGCATTTGCTAACGATCGAGGTGAGGGCCACAGGTCTGTAGTCATTCAGGCATGTTACCTTGGTTTGTTTAGGGACAGGCACGATGGTGGATATCTTGAAGACCGCGGGGACAACAGCCTGGGACAGGGAGAGGTTGAAGATGTCTGCAAAGACTCCTGCCAACTGGTCTGCGCATGCTCTGAGGACGCGGCCCGGGATGTCGTCGGGGCCTGCCGCCTTACGGATGTTCAGCCGCTTAAAGGTGCGGCGCACATCCGCCTCCGAGATGCGCAGCTGGCTGGTCTCCCCAGTCGGTGCTGGCTTCGGCGGGCTGCCGTTTACGTCGAACCGAGCAAAAAATGTATTTAGCTCTCCTGGGAGGGAGGTAGAGGAGTTCTCTACACAACTGGTTCTCCCTCTGAAGTTCGTTATATTCTGCAGCCCCTGCCACATACCCCTCGCATCGTGTTTCTTGAATTTATCTTCCACTCTGTCCTTATACTCCCGCTTGGCAGTGACGATGGTCTTACGGAGGTCGTAACGGGCTCTCGTATATTCCTCCGTATTCCCGGAACCAAAGGCGGCGTTACGCGCATGTAGGGCAGCGCG
Organism: Muraenolepis orangiensis; assembly: GCA_027704905.1. Lineage (NCBI taxonomy): Eukaryota > Metazoa > Chordata > Actinopteri > Gadiformes > Muraenolepididae > Muraenolepis > Muraenolepis orangiensis. The sequence goes on from JANIIK010003106.1 coordinate 12,209, forward strand.
AACATCGCCGTTAATCCACGGTTTCTGGTTGGGATATATCCGAACCGACTTGGTCGGAACAACGTCATCTATGCACTTCTTGATGAACCCGGTGACCGACGACGCGTACTCGTTGATGTTATTGTCCGAGGCAACGCGGAACATGTGCCAGTCAGCGTGATCAAAACAATCCTGCAGCGTAGAATCTGATTGGTCCGACCAGCATTGGACCTCCCTCACAGCGATTGGTTGCTGCTTCAGTCTCTGCCTATAGGCGGGGAGCAGCTGGATAGAGCGGTGATCTGATTTGCCGAACGGTGGGCGGAGGAGGGCCTTGTAGCCATCACGGAAGGGAGTGTAGCAGTGGTCGAGGATCCGCTCGCCCCGTGTGTTGCTCTTTATGTGTTGGTAGAACTTCGGGAGAACCTTCTTCAGGTTCGCCTTGTTGAAGTCCCCCGCTACGATGAGAGCAGCCTCGGGGTGGGCCGACTCCTGTTCGCTGATAGCCCCGTACAGTTCCTTCAGCGCTGTGTCCGTGTTGGCTTGTGGGGGAATGTAAACAGCGGTCACGGTTACCGCTGTAAACTCCCGAGGTAGCCAGTATGGACGGCACATAAGCATCAGGTACTCCAGGTCCGGGGAACAGAAAGACTTGAGGGGATGTACATGACTTTGGTTGCACCAAGATCTGTTTATCATGAGACATACCCCCCCTCCGCGATCTTTACCGGAGAGAGCCTTTGTTCTGTCCGCCCGGTGTACGGAAAATCCCGTCGGCTCGATAGCTGCGTCGGTAACCCCCTCCGACATCCATGTCTCCGTAAGGCAGATAATGCAATTGTCCCTAGTTTCCCGGTGGAATTGAATACGAGCCTGTAGTTCGCTTAACTTATTGTCCAGAGACTGTACATTAGCCAGTAGAATGGTGGGTAGTGGGGGGCGATCGGATCGACATCTCAGCCTGACTAGCACGCCGGCTCGCTTCCCTCGCTTCCTCCGGCGACGCTTGCGCGTAATCGTGCCCAAAATGGACGGAGATAATCCAGCTGTGACTTCGGGCGGGACGTCCGAGTCGAAAGAGTGAAAAAACTCCGGTAGGCGGCGAGCGACTGTCGATCTGATCTCCCAAAGTGTGCAAAAGTTATAAGTGAACTTGCTGCTAACATCCTGAACTAAAAAAGTTGCAATAAAAAGAATAAATAACAAAAAACTGCGTCGTCGTGCGGGAGCTCGCGACACGGCAGCCATCTCGTACGGCGCCATACTCCAGGTGGCACAGGGGCACAGGG
>JANIIK010003107.1:0-13474 GCA_027704905.1 Muraenolepis orangiensis
TTCTCATGTACAGAGACCAGGGCCTGTGGCTGGCCATGTCTTGATTAGATGCACCACCACAACTCTTAACCACAACGATACGTGACTGTAGGTTGGAACAGGATGTGTTGCTCACATTCTTCAAAAAAAAACACACCATGAGTGGACACACAATCCCCTTCACTGACTGAACTGAGTGGTGATTGTTGGTTTGGTGAACAGAGAAAGATTGTTGATTGAATTAGCTTTTTCAAAAATAAAAATAATTAGATTTGTCACTATCATTCATTTTGATGATGTTCTTAATAAAATGTGTGTCTCAATTTCATCAATTTTGCCTAATTAGTTGTTGGAGAGATAAACATCCTCTCAGATGTTGAGCCATGAGTAGAAACTGATTCCTTGAACTACACAGCATTGTTTTTTTTAATTATTTTTGAATCACTGCTTGCATCAAATAACCTAAATCATATAACCCATCAACCTGGCTATACAGATAATAGGTTGGCACACTTAAAGAAAGTAAAGCACTGTAGACATCTGATCATATGCTTTTAACATAGTGTGATATAATATATGAGCATATATCATGTATACATTATGGTGAAGTTGTTTTGAGGCTGGCGGTTATTGAATGATTGGTTGCATAAATATTCAGAAGTGTCTTGTGTATCGATCCTGTTGTGTTTAGTTGTGTGTGTGTGTCACGGGGTGGGATGGGACCATGATTGACTGGAGCCACCACAGCTGGAACAGGTTATTTATTTAGCAGCCTAGAATGGGATAGGCTGAATTCCCCTTTAAGAGCCCAGTTGTTCTTGTGTGTCGGGTCGGTCGTTGGTGTGCGTGTGGAGCGCAAGCCAAACGGGGTCATAGGATCCTCAAGGAAGAAAGGAAAGGAAAGGGAGTAAGGAGAGGGCTCCCTCAGTGTCCTGCCTGTGTGTGCTTTAGCCTTCTGTCATAGCCTACGCGGGAGAGAGTGTGCGGAAGCGGTGACAGCGGAGCGAAGGGAGATGGAGAGGCTCCTACGTGGGAGAGAGCGGTGTCTCTCGGAGATCGGGACGTGGAAGCGGTGATAGTGGAGTGAATGGAGAGGGAGAGGCTGTACGTGCACGGTTGGTTTCTCCGGACGTGTTGTCTGACGGCACGGAGTGTGGAGCAAGTGTCCGCGCTGTGCCCATTGCCACCGGAAGCGGAGCTATCGACGTCGTCGCCTGCCTGTCTTCTGTGGGGGGGGGGGGGGGGCGGTGGAGCGCTCGGAGAGAGAGGCGATTTTGGCCGTGTTGCTGGCGGGACAAGCGGCGGCGTTGTGTACGTCGGGGGCGGAGCCACCAACCACGTCCCCCCAGACCAGAGACTGTTTATTTACATTTTTGGCTGCCAAGCTTTCACATTTCCAGAACACTGCAACCAGCACAGGTAATTGCTTACTACTCCCTTGAATACATTTGAAAAACCAACCAAACTAGTTAGAATAAGCAACTTTTCATTTTCAGCACCGGCTTTAGCCAAGAAAGCAATAGGATAACTTTGTTATTACCTAAAAGGTATGTACGCCTTTTAATTTGGTGGATATAATTAGTTATATATTTGTGTTTTAATAGTGCATTTAGGATTTTGTTCAAGGATGGAAAAATAGAACGGCTGTATAATTGTCTATATAATAACTACTAATATGATTATGACTTATTCATCTGTTAATTGTTATTCATGATCACCAATCTGTCCTTAAGCTCCCACAACAGAAGGATGAAGAGCTACCGTGTCTACCTGCTGCTGATGATGGTCTTCTTCACAACAGCGCTCTCTCTAGTTCCATACGACAATACAACAAAACGACAAATGCGACAGATACAGGAAGTTCATAAACCAACATGTCAGAGTCGACATGGGCATTGATCAGTGTAACAGTGTTATAAAGGAGAATCAAATCTCGAGACCGACAGCAATCGCTGTAAAGAGACCAACACCTTCATCCGTTCCCATCTCAACAATATCGAGGCCGTCTGTGGAAAAAGTGGAGAGCGTGACGGTGAATTGACGACGAGTACCAAAAAGTTTGATATTGTTGTGTGCAGGCTTAAAACCAAGGGACACCAAACTGCCACATTGCCAGTACAGAGGCGAATCCTTCACCAAATTGATCGCATTAAGTGTGAGGGAGACTTTCCAGTACATTACGGGGGGACAGGTATACATTGACTAAACATTTGTAACACATGTGAGCGCCAAATAAAACAAAGACCAAACTGTTTCAATGTTTGCATTATTTTATTGTCAAAATTCATGTTTTGGACACTGAATGGCTACAGTTTATTAAGCTTTAACTTGCCACCAAAGTCACTTTGTCCGAAAGAGCTAAAAAGGATCCACAAAAAACGTCCTGAAAGTCAACAGGATTGTTCAAACTGGGTAAACAGGACCAAGGGCACATTTCACATCAAATAATAACTAGTCTGCTCTACAAACGAATATAGAGATAATTGCTTTCCTTAATAGTTTTGACAAATCTCATATTCAGTTGGTCAACACTTAACAGTTGATGCATTTCATATAGGGATAATGAATAATGGTTGGGCAATTACTAAGTAGGTTCAGTATAATAAAAAATGACAACCCCTGAAAGTAACTATGATGTTTATAATTTAATCAGAAGTATAAATATATACAGTTTCAGTTACATTTTCCTACATTATCACCACACAGTAGTAATGTGAGTTGAACAGATGAGGAAATCACCGTCTATTGCACACTGACACCATTTGCAACCATTTGCAAATGGTTTGTAGTGGATAATCCATACCTGGCGTTGAATGATTCCTGGCTCAGTTTGAGGAACACAACATTTTCACTTTGAAATCACTGAACATCGGATCAAGAAACGCACTGAAAGTGATAAAAATACAACTCTCTGTGAATGACTTCCCTACATAACTACTTTAAATGTTTGAGTACCAAAATGAACCCCAGCAACAATGAAGTGGAGATATATGGATGTTTTCTTTGCTGGAGATACAGCCCTCATACATCAGTGTACAAAGAGTACCGCCTATACTTCCTTTGTTGCTGTTTACTTTAACCACTGGGTTGGAAACGTGAGGTGAACAAGTTAGGTGCTAAGTGGAGAGGCGATGGCTGTGGCTGGCCATGTCTTTGTTTTTCACACGCCACAAACTGTTAACCAGAAAGAGACCTGACTATTCTGTATCAACAGGATGTGTTGCTCATGTTTCTCAGAAACCAACCTCGAAAAGTACATTTATTTCCCATCCCAAACTGAACCTAAAAGATGAATTTTGTTAATAGAGAAATATGTTAACCATTCTATATTTGCCTATACTAGCTTTTCAAAACATAAGAAAGTAGGAAGTTAAGAATTTCAATCAGTCCGTTACATAGAAACAATGCATACATAATAGGGATGTGCATCTCACTGCTGAGGGCGATGCGGTAGGTAAATTGATGCATTGCCAACAATCCCGATAAATTAAGATACATATGAAGTGATAACATTTGATTCAACACAATGTGATTCGATGCAATGTGATGCATAATAATATGATGCTATGCAATTCAATATGGTACAAATTCTATATATATTTGAAAAACAAAGACCAGAGTGTTGATCTACTACTGGAGGGACTCTAAACTTCTTGACTCATCTGGAATAGTCTGAGTATATTAGATCAGGTTGATTCATACTGTGACTGGAGTGCTGCAAGTAGTTGTGCTTTAATCATTGGTATATTCTAGAGTAATGGTCAGTTAGCGTTAAGACTGTTTAGACATGTTTACACTGACAGCTGATTCGGTGGTTGCACAGCAACAAAAAAGCAGTGCAGTTTTATACAAATTGGTAAATCTTACCAGCCCTAATGCATAAGCCATGCATGTCTGTCCATCTCATCAAGTGTATAACCTATAAAGGTGGGGATACCCTGGAAATATGTGAGAAAAGTATCACATACGGAGAGGATATAGCTACAGTGCTGGTATGTATAGATACAACCATGGCAAGAAATATGCATGTGAACTCAACAGACGAGCTAGCTCAGTTCGATTCTAGAAGGTTTCCCCACTCAACTACCCAAGGTGGCTGCAAGGTGAATAAGGTGGATGTCATATGTGTATATATAGAACACTGCTGATTATAGCAGTTGTTACTACAGTTCAGAGTTCAAGTCAAGTCAAGTCAAGTTTCTTGTCACTTCACAGTTTACACAAGTATAAAGCAGTAAAATCTTATGTGCAATACCCGACGACAGACAGCAGTTATACAAATAAGATAAAATAGAATAAAGACAGAATTGAATAAAATAAGTTAAATTAAAATAAAAAAACTATAAAATAAAATAAATTAAAAAAATAAAAATGCAATTTATAAAATGCAATATATCAGCACAGAAAAAGAGCAATATGTATATATAAATCAATGTAATAATATATACATTGTTATATGCTATACGCCCTTGTTCAGCAGCCTGATAGCCTGACTGTGGAAGCTATCTCTGAGTCTATTTGTGCGGCACTTGATACTGCGGTATCGCCTGCCTGACAGTAAAAAGTGAATACAGTTTGTGGCTGGGGTGGGCATTGTCTTTTATGATGCATTTGGCCTTGGCACGCACCTGTTGTATATATCCAGGAGGAAGGGGAGCTCACCTCCAACGATATACTGGGCCGACCGCACCACCCTTTGAAGCGCTCTGCGCTCGAGTGCGGTGCAGTTCCCGTACCAGGCCCATCACTGTCGTGTCGTCAGCAAACTTGATGATGACGTTGGAGCTGTGCATAGCCATGCAGTCGTGGATGTAGAGAGAGTAGAGGAGAGGGCTCAGCACGCATCCCTTGGGGGCTCCCGTGTTGAGGGTCATTGGCTCTGAGGTGGTGCTGCCCATCCTCACCACCTGGCGGCGGTCCGATAGGAGGTCCAGTATCCAGCTGCACGTGGATGGGGGCACGCCTAGACCTCTAAGCTTGGTGTCGAGCTTGGCAGGAACTATCGTGTTGAACGCTGAGCTGTAGTCCACAAACAGCATTCGCACATAACAGTTCTTTCCCTCCAGATGGGAAAGGGCAGTGTGGAGGGCCATGGCAATTGCGTCGACCGTGGTTCTGTTTTGACGATATGCAAATTGCCACCATGGGTCCAGCGTGGCAGGTAACACGGAGCAAATAAAGTCCTTGACCAACCTCTCGAAGCATTTGTTAAGCCCAGTCGTCCAGCCAGAGGCCCACGTCCAGGCGTCAGCATCCATGTCAATCTGTACCCGACTTAAAGAAGTAGTGTGTTATAGTATAGTGTTGTTTATAGTATATAGTATAGTATAAAGGAAATAGTATTTACTGTTGTTTATAGTATAGTATGTCATGTTTAGTATAGTGTAGTATGGTATAATATTGTATTAAAAATTCATAATGAGGGAGTAAATGGGGAGTAAGTACTCCATTTTAAACATTGTTACAAATGGCAAATATAGAATCTTTAATCTTGAATATAGGCCTACATAAACATATATACATACACATACACACACACACACACACACACACACACACAAACACACACACACACACGCACACACACACACACACACACACACACACACACACACACACACAGACACACACACACACACAAGGGGTTTTAAGGGGTTATAAACATAATTATTGTTTCAATATTCATAAATGTACATAAGATTTTCAAAAAAGAAATGTGATCCTGTCACAGAAAGAAAAACAATGCACTATCAGAACAACAAAACAAGGCCCAATGAGGCTAATATTGTAATATTAGCGCAGTAAGCTTGCTATTTTCACTCTCTCTCCCTCCTCTCTCTCAAACAGTGCTCTTCCACAGCATCCGTACAAGGACTACCAGGTTCAAGTTTCATCCATCACTTTATTGTTCTTTATATATTATTTTTTAATAAAAAAAATTCTTGTATAGTATTTTTATTGTATTGTGTTTTGGAATTTCATACTGCGGGAGGGAATGGGGAGTAAGCATTCCATTGTACTTGTGGCAAATGGCAAAGACTGCAGAGTCACTGCAGTCTTGAGGTGAAAACTCACCTCTTCAATAAACACTACCCGGATCCTTCCTCCATTCCTCTATAAAATATCTATACTATTATGACTTTGTAAAGCAATATGCTGTTTTGTTTGTTTACAATACCAAATGAAAATCTGTTGGAAACAACTATTTAGAACAGCTATTGATTTTTTTTTGTTCATTCATGTAATTCGTAATTGTTATGATTTATTTTTTGTGATAATTCAGACCAAAGAGGTTCCTCGTTTGTCTCTTTGAAAACAGGAAAACTTGGGGATAATGTGACTTTATATTGTGCTGCTGCACATGAGGGATTTGTGCTATACTGGTACAAGCATTATGGTACAAGGAAGGGCCACAGTAACCAGTGCAAAGTGCAAACCTGCTGCCATTTACATGGAAACAGGAGTGGTTAATGTCTGGATAGTCCGTCTGCTCCACAGAGCTGTGTCTACACTCTCCCCAAGAACAGTGTAGGCACCTCGGATGCTGGGACTTACTACTGTGCCCTGGCAGCATGTGGGGAGATTGTGTTTGGAAATGGAACTAAGCTGGACGTAACAGGTCAATATATTTGACTTCCTACTTAAGAGGATAATGGACTAAATGAAAAATGAATAGTAGTTTGAGATTTTATGTTTAATTTAATATAGCACACAAGCCATGACCTAAAGGGAATATAATATATACAAACAAGTGTACATATTATCCATCATTCACTTTATTGTTCTTTTTATGTTATATGTTATAGTATTTTTATAGTATTGTGTTTTGGAATTTCATACTGCGGGAGGGAATGGGGAGTAAGTATTCCATTTTACTTGTTGCAAATGGCTAATCCAATTCTTGAATCTTGAATCTTGAATGTATTGGTACAGAAAACATGACTTCTACAGACTTATGAAACATGACAATGTTAGCGCTATATTTTGCATTGACAAATCTGGGTAAGACATGTAAGTCCTCTTCAAATGAAATCAAATCCACCTTTTGTGTAATGTTTGTTGATATTATGAATTACAGTGTAGGTACATTTGTTTTATTATTCATGTATTTATGATACTCAATTACTAAACAAATGTTAACATACATTATTCCTTCTAATTGTTTTTTTTTTATTTCAGAGCCAACTCAAACCCAAGAGGTCCCTCGCTTGGTGTCTATGAAAAAAGTGCAACTTGGAGATACTGTAACTCTGCATTGTGCAGCTTCTCAAACAGATGATAAGTTTCACTGGTACAAGCAATCTGTTGGATACATTCCCTTGACAATCGCTGCAAGAGGATCAAAAACAATTTATCCCCCATTTAATTCAACATTTACAGTGGAAGGGGTTTCAGAATCGTTAATTAGTCTCAGAATCAGAAATGTAACCAAAGGTGATGACGCAAACTACTTCTGTCGGCAGCATTTTTTTGATTATTGTATTAACGGCACCTTTTTGTCCGTCAAAGGTAAGGTATCCTGTGTTCAATGGATTTTTGCCAAACTCACAAAAAATAAAACCCAACTGTTGTTTGACTTTATTGTGCAGATCTCAATGACCAGAGGTTGGACATAACAGGTACAAATATATGACTTTCTACTTCCAGTTTATTGATAAATAATGAATGAAGACAATACCCAGGTAGCACACCCATCATTTCAAACAGCGGTCTCCGTCATACTGTTCTCCCTTTGTAGTTTTCTACCGGTGGGTGTCAATTGTGTATTCCACTTGAGAATTCCTGTTGGTGCGACAGCAGTACGTCACAGGCAAATTACACACAAGTGTGAGAGCCATCATCTGCCCCTCCCCCTTGTCTTATAACCTGACAATGTTATTTATTTGAACTGCTGGAACTCTTTACGGGGATACCATCCACACCACTCGACATATATGGTGACTCTTAAGCAATCTAATGTTAAACTAATATTAATATCTTCATCATGCTACCAACGGTCGGTTAAAGCAAGTTTATACACGCAATCAGTAATGTATTGCAGGGTATATGCAGGTATATCCGGTGTATACCTACTTAGTTTTTGAGTTGCCGTTGCGTATACCCACTTCTAAATCCCCTCTGATGCACATCAGTGGCCTTGTTTACACTTGGCATTAACATGCGGTGAGACGCATCGAGATCCCATCACTGTGTCCTGGGCCCCAGTGAAGGACCGCCAACACAACTGACATCCGATTGGTCAGTGAATGTTCCAACTACGTCCCAATTCAGTTTTTTTTATTATTCTTTGCTGGGCGGGTCGAATTAAACAATATATATAATTATTAAGAGTATACAAACTTCTCCAGGCATCACTACACCACTGAGCATAGTGCTACTATACATTTGCTCCCAGACAACAAACACTTAAATGAAGACTGACACGGAGCGACTGTCATGCAGCACACATGCAAAACCAGGAACAGTCGGTGATACTCTAATATATATATACCACAGGTGAGCAGGTACAAGGCAAAACAGACGGACGAGTACGATGTCCGAACAGACAAACCAGGAAGTGGCAGACAGAAGCGTAATCAAGGTCAGGCAGAGGATCGGGAACCAGGCAGGGCAGGTAGATTGGGGACAGGCTGGTTTGGGAAACAGGCAAGACAGGTGCAAAGCAGGCAGGGGTGGGAAACAGGCGGAACCAGCAGGTCCAGGGCAGGCAGAGTCGGGAAACAGACGAGACCCGGTCCTAGGCAGGCAGAGTTGGCAACAGGAAATCAGTCCGGGAGTAATCACTGGAGAGTTTGGCATTAGTCAAGAACAATCTGGCAATGACTGAGTGACAGGGGAGAATTGTATACTAGCCTGATTGGTAATGGGCTGCAGTTGTGGGCAAAAACTAACGAGAGAGGCCTGGCTATTGGGTAGAGTATAGTGGGAGCAAAGAGACAGGAAAGCAGACAGTAGTGGAAGCGTGGTGACAAAACCGATTATACAGGATCGCCATTGATGACTTGGGGGGGTTGGAGGTGGAGCAGCCCGGACCAATGGACTCACCCAAACTGGCTTCACCCTGGAGATATGTAAGGTCTGGTGAATCTGAATGGATCTGGGGGGCTTAAGTCTCACTGCCATAGGGTTAATGATCTTAAGGATCTCAAAAGGACCAATAAACCTGGGGGCCAACTTTCCGGACTCCACCCAGTGTGGAATGTCCCGGGTGGAAAGCCATAACGTGGCATAATGGTGTGCTGACCGGAGGAGATAGATCGTGGCCTGGGCCCAGGTCTGACAGCAGTGGCGGATAAGGTCTGGACACCGTAGACACACGGAAGCGGTATTATCTAGTGGCAGAACTAACAAGGGTGTTATGTGCATACTCCACCTACAAGAGCTGTTTGGACCAGGATGAGGGGTGTTAGGAGGCACCGCAGTGCCGTCTCTATCTCTTGGTCTGTCTATTTGACTGAGGGTGAAAACCAGAAGATAAGCTGACGGTGGTCCCAATTAATGAGCAGAACTCCCTCCAAAACACTGACATGAACTGGGGCCCCCGGTCAGCGATCACTTCGGTAGCGAAACCATGTAAGTGGAAGACGTGGGTAAGAACAAGTTCAGCAGTCTCTTTGGTCGAGGGGAGTTTGGGCAGAGGCACGAAGTGGGCCATCTTGCTGAACTGGTCCATCGCTGTCAGGATGGTGGTGTGTCTGTTGGACGGTGGCAGACCAGTAACGAAGTCCAGGGAGATGGGGCACAGGCAGAGGTGGCAGGAGGCCAGCAGGTGCTTTAGGGGATGGCTTGTGCTGGTTGCAAACCGGACAGGCTTTGACCAACTCCCGGGTGTCCGCCTCCAGGGTGGCCCACCAGAACCTCTGGTGCAGGACCCCCTTTATGCGTTGGATACCGGGCTGGCAGGAGAATCGGGAGATGTGAGGATGTCAGACCTCAAAGTCTGGGGAACGAATAGCCGATTGGTGCGGCAGGTACTAGGACCTGGCTAATCTCCAAGGGCGGCCTTGACCCTTTCCTCTACAATCCAGGTAAGAGAGCACCGCGGAGCAGGGAGGTAGGTGTCAGGCCCCTTGGTGGACTCCCCCCTCTTCCCTAAACTGGGGTGACAGGGGTCGGCCTTGACTTTATGGGAACTGGGCCAGTAGGAGAGGGAAAAGTTGAACCTTGTAAAGAAGAGGGATCTGGCTAGTGGATAGCTTGGTCCCTTCAAGCCAGTGGCGGCACTATTATAAGGCCAACATTACCACTTGCAGCTGTCACAATTCCTTTCCGCAGGGGTATTTTGCCTGTAAAATAAGGCACAAGGGTGGAGCTTCTGCTCATCGGCAGACCGCTGGTACAAGATGGCTCCTACCCCCACGTCAGAGGTGTCCACCCCCACGACAAACGGTCTCTCGGGATCCGGTACTTGGAGGATGAAGGCAAAGGTAAACCGGGCCTTGAGTTTCTGAAAGGCCTCCATAGCCAAAGAGAACCACCGGAATGAAACCTTGGATGAGGTGAGGGTCGTGAGCGGAACAGCCTCCGTGCTGTAGCAGCGGATGAACCTGAAAATTTGCGTACCCCAGGAAACGTGGCAGCTGCTTGCGGAACTCTGGAAAAGGCCAGGATGTAACTGCTGAAACCTTGGTGCGGTCCATCTGCACCTCCCCTGTCAAGTCACAATATACCCCAGGAATAAGACAGAGGAGGTATGGAACTCGCACTTCTCAGCCTTTATGAAAACAATGTTTTCAAGGAGACGCTGGAGGACTGTCTGAACATGGTGCAAGTGCTCTTTCCTGGTCCTGGGTATACAAACACGTGCTTGTTCAACATGACCCGATGCATGTCATTAGGCAATACCTGGAATAGGTATCATTGGTAAGGCAAAAAGGCATGACCAGATATTCATAATGCCCCAAGGTGGTGTTTAAAGCCGTCTTCCACTCCCACTCCTCCCACTCCACTGCTGCCTGTAGCAATTTAAAGGCGGAGGAGATCAGTGGAAGCAGGTAGTGGTTCTTCACTGTGATGTCATTAAGGCCCCTGTAGTCGATGCAGGGCCTTAGTGACTTGACCTTTTTCTCAACGAAGAAAAGGGACAGGAAAATTGAAAACCCCAGAAAAAGGCCCTTGGGAGGAGACGTACCAGGGTGCAGGTCAATGATTCTAAGGGCAGAGCCCTACATCCCAGCCAGAGCGCTCCGCTCAACCTTCACTGAAATCAACCAAGCATCGCTCTTCCAAGACCCTGCTCTTCACGGCTCTGGCTCCACAGTGGTGGAATGAACTCCCGTCTCATGTCAGGACGGCAGAGTCCCTCGCCAGCTTCCGCAAGAGACTCAAGACCCACCTGTTCAGAGTCCACCTGGACTTTCCATGAACCATCCTTCTCCTTTGTGAACCCCTAACTTGCTTAAGTCCTGACATTAATAGCTCTTAGCATGTTGTATATTCTAGCAAGTGTATATCCTTAATGTTGATAACACGCTCTTATCACAGCTACTTAAGCAGGTGACCTGGCAGTACGAAATTGTGTTATTCATCTTGTTAATATGAATGCTTGTGAACTGCTCTATTTTTATGTTTGCGTACCTCAGCGTTATGCTATTGTCTACTTCAACAAATGTACTCCTTGTAAGTCGCTTTGGATAAAAGCGGAATGTATGTGGAACTGGATGGTTTCATGGTGGTTACCGGGCAGGAGCATGCGGACAGGTGTGGTCTGATGGGTGACAGTCCCAAGAAAATGACCATCCAGGGCGTTTGCAGGAACAACCCATACGAGGGGGACAACTGAGGAAGCACTGCTGCAGGAGGTGACGTGGCGGGCCTACTGAGGGTGGGCTTCTGACAGGGCCAATTGGTCAATTGAAAAATATTAATTATTTCAAAAACTAAGCTAAACTAAATTAAAATGTCCATATAAAAACGGTATATATATATACACTAAATATACACGTATTGACGGTGGATTCAAAATAAATCACCAGTGGACTGCTATCCATTGTGCTGAGAATCTGGAGGACCACTGGAATACCGATTTAAACCAACATCCGCAAACTCCTCCGCTGCCTTTGAGATATCTTGGTATACATTGGGATTATTCACCTGGTGGGAAATATGTTATGTTGATGCTGCAGGTTTTATTTATATACATATTGTATTCCATGTGACGTGTGTAAGTCGCTGTACAGAAATCATAGGATGAGTTCATTACTTGTTGATGGTCTGATTCCAGAAGCCAACTGTAATGTAGCCATCTTGGTGCATCGGATGCTGTTAGCTTGCTGTCTGCTTGTGGTTATAATCCTGTCTCTGACCAGAAAAAAGGTGTGTGTGTGTGTTCTAAATGTGCAGTATAGTATACACTTACTACACTCTACTCACTAGACACGTCTGATAGATATAACAGCAAGGTCTCCATACCAATTTGTTTAAGATGTACAAGTAGTACATTCTGCATCAATGATAAACTACTTGTGAATACGTGTGAACTTGTAATTATGCTTCTTCTGTTCTTGTTCTCAGAAACCACTGCTGCCATGTTGCGTTGTGACATGGTGATTACGCAACAAGGGCAAAATCACCTTGGACAGATTTACTGCTGTTTAGAAGGATGTGGATTACATTCAAGATTCAAGATTTTTTATTTGCCATATGCAACAGTACAATGGAATGCTTACTCCCCATTATGGCAGTGTTATGAATATAGAGTCATAAACTGATGTTACTGTGTATCCAGTATTCAGTGTATACAATTATCATGAACATCTAGCAGAACTGTAGAATTTGGTTCAAGAAAGACTCAAGATATGTTTTGTAGATTGATTAAAGATTGATTAAAATGTAGTGTACTATCGTCTGACTCCTCATGTTGGATTGTTATTTGTGGATTTGCTCAATAGTAATAAATTTATAAATAAAGACCTGATAGGAATTTTAAAACTAACATTGTGATCTAATTACTTGAAAATGGCATTTCAAATAATGGAAGTGAGAACATTTAATATTAGCTTGTTGTTTTACAATTTCTAACGACCTTCCTGCATGAAGTTTAGCCGCCCAAACTTTCCTTGAACTACGGATTTTGGTATTATAAATGGCGTGTTTATTGTCATGCCTTCTTTGCTAAAAAATGATATTGAAAATAGATTATTTCAATTCGCCTATATTAGGCCACATTAATTTACGGACACCAATGCACCTGCAGAACCTGAACCCCAATGTTAAACCCATTGTCGTGGAAAACCCTAGCCGTTCTTTACTTAGGTTCGATGGTTGGAGACAATACGGAGGAAACATTCAGCACATTCTGATAGTACAATATAACAGCAGAGTGAAATAAGTGTGAACACTAAAGAAAAAACTTGTGTGTGCACAGTATTTTGTTTATCTAGGGTTGGCGAGCCACCTTAAAGAGGAAGCTTTTCCTGATTGGCTTACATTTTGAACTTAGATTTTATGGAACTCTAGTGATAGCATGAAGGCCATTGTTTTCCACACCATATGT
>JANIIK010003108.1:5000-7500 GCA_027704905.1 Muraenolepis orangiensis
CATGTATCCTACATCTAAATCTGGAGGATTGAATCCTCTTGATCGGTCACACACATGTTCTCACACACACACACACAGTGAAATGAGTTCCTCTGCATTGAACCCATCCTAGTATGAGGAGCAGTGGGTATCAGCTACTGTACATCCAGCTGCCCCCGGGGAGCAGTGGAGGTAGGGGGCTGGTGCCTTGCTTAAAGGGCACCTCGGCAGTGCCCTAGCTTGTTTCGGGGGGGACGGACGGGGGACTTGAACACGAACACACACACACACACACACACACACACACACACACACACACACACACACACGCCTTGTACTTTCTTCCGATATAATAAGAACTGTAGAGTGGAGGCCAGGGGGGGTGTGTGTGTTCTAGATGGTTCCAGACCCCCCCGTGGGGGGAGAGAGGAGGAGCTGGGGGGCGTACCTGGCGTATAGGCACTGCTCTGCGGAGGGGGGGTAGCTGAAGGTCTGCTTGTGGCTGCAGGACTGGCTGGGGTCGGAGCCCGGGCTCTGGGGCTCCTTCTTGATGGTGACCGGAGGGCTGTGGAAGGCCACCGCTACAGAGAGAGAGAGAGAGAGAGAGAGAGAGAGAGAGAGAGAGAGAGAGAGAGAGAGAGAGAGAGGAGAGAGAGAGAGAGAGAGAGAGAGAGAGAGAGAGAGAGAGAGAGAGAGAGAGAGAGAGAGAGAGAGAGAGAGAGAGAGAGAGAGAGAGAGAGAGATTAAGATCAACGACAGAAATCCTAATCAACAAAAATCTGGAGGATTGAATCCTCTTTATTGGTCTCATACATGTAAACACACACACAGTGAAATGGGTTTCTCTCCATTTAACCTATCCTAGTATTAGGAGCAGTGGGGCAGCTGTTATATATATATATATATCAATACATTTCGATTCATTTAGTTTTTTCATTTAGAGTTATTTTAGTTATATTTTGTTTATACTAGTTTGTTTAGTTAGTTGTTGTTATTTAGTTTTTAGCTTTAGGTATTAGTATATTGTTGTGTGCATTTATTCCCCCTGTGTCAACTGTTGCACATTAATTTCCCTCGGGATAAATAAAGTTTCTTGAATATATATACACATATATATGTACATATATATATATACATATATATATATACATATATATGTATATATATATACATATATATACAGCTGCCCAGGGAGCAGTGGAGGTAGGGGGCTGGTGCCTTGCTTAAGGGCACCTCGGTAGTGTCCCAGGTGTTTCGGGACTTAAACCAGCAACCTTCCGGTTCCCAAGCCAAGTCCCAACTGACTGAGCTATCCTGACTGACAGACAGACAGACAGACAGACAGACAGACAGACAGACAGACAGACAGACAGACAGACAGACAGACAGACAGACAGACAGACAGACAGACAGACAGACAGACAGACACACACACACACACACACACACACACACACACACACACACACACACACACACACACACACACACACACACACACACACACACACACACACACAGACACACAGGTTCACCAACAAAGGTTCAAGTCAATTGTTATTTGTATTGTTACACGCACACCTTTTTTGGTTTTGGTACAGCCCTTAATCACGGCTACAGTCTCAAAGGGACTTGACGTGTTATTAACCCTCCCTCCCCAAGAGCAAAGACACACCCCCTGAAATGATGAAGGAAGGGATGCTGAGACGGGGAACACAGAGGATGGGGAGCGGGGATGAGGGGGGGGGGGGGGGGCATCATAATGGACAGACATACGTATGTAGTCGTTGTCCTTCTCCTCTGATTCTACTGTCCTCCTCATCAGAGCTGGATGGGTTTCAGGGACAGGCATCGCTTTTTACACATGGCAGCCGTGGTACTTAAGTGACTCAATGGATAGGAACATAGGGGGAGCATGGAAACACGCCCACACGCCCACACACACAGACACACACTTACACACACACCCACACCCACACACACACACACAGACACAGACACACTTACACACACACGCCCACACACACACAGACACACACTTACACACACCCACACACACACACACAGACACACACACCCACACACACTCTCACGCAAACGCACACACACACACACACACACACACACACACACACACACACACACACACACACACACACACACACACACACACACACACACAATAACACACAGACACACACACTTACACACACCCACACACACTTACACACAGATGCACTCACACACACACACACACACACACTCATTGACGCAAACACACACACAGACGCAGTCACACACACACACACACACACACACACACACATACACAGTCATACACACACACACATACACAGTCATACACACACACACATACACAGTCATACACACACACACATACACAGTCATACACACACACACACACACACTTGACTGCATTCCAGCCGGTTGTTTGGAAACGTGTTTTTGTTCCATCACTCAGACAGCACAGCAGGAAAGACCAGCTGAGGTCTAAAGTCCT
>JANIIK010003109.1:0-13458 GCA_027704905.1 Muraenolepis orangiensis
TTATGAATATGTTATGAAACTCAGGTTCCCCTTTAAGAAATAAAGTATGAGAGTATGAGGCTTAGGAAATAGGACGTCTCTCGGAAGACAACAAATCTCTCATCCTCCGTCTCAAACTCACGTCGGAAAGGCGACACCGATGATGATCCTGCCCAGAGGGTACAGTTTGCCGTTCACGGTGACCGGCGGGCTAACCTCCAGGTTACCGAAAGAGTCCAGAGTGGTCACGGCCTCGTTCTCAGGGACTCGCGTCACGTAGCCAAAGTCTTTGCCCTGCGCAGAACGACCTCACGGTAAATGGGCTGCCTTTATAGATAGATAGATAGATCTATAGATCTAGATATATATAGAGATATATATATATATATATCTTGCTCAGGGACATTACGACTACTTGGCTCGGAGGAGCCAAGGGAATCGAACGGACAACCTTGCAGTTGCCAGACAAGCCGCTCAACCTCCTGAGCCACCGCTGCCCCCAACACATCAACACTTTTTGGGGAAATACAGGCCGGTAGTAGGGCTTTCTAGATCCAGATTTTAGTTTTTAAAGTAATCGGTCCTAAACCAGAAACCCTCAGGGAGCTTTCTTACCAGCAGATCTTCGTAAGGGAAATCCATCAGTTTGCCGTCACGGGGGGAATCCAGAACCACGGGGAACTGATGGTGAGGGGCTTCAATGTAGCCGAACTCCAGCTCATCCTGGGTGGAGGACATTTGTGATAATCAATGCTTCCGTTAAGGGTAAAAAGGGGCACTGACGACACTGTTCTAACATCGAAGCGTCCTCTTACTTGCATCCAGCGGTCTCCTCTGTTCTTGTACTCATGGCAGATCCTGAGTTTGGAGTTGGCCTTCTGCACCACGTCCTTGATTCCCTTCAGGAACAGGTAGTTATCGGATGTGCTGGGAGGAGAGGCCCATGAAACCAGTGGTTAAGACGCTTTCCAGCCATTATTCAAATGAACGTGAGCAACGTGAGTGCTTAATCATCAGTATACATCATTTTAAACACTACTACTACTACTACTACTACTACTATAATGCACACCAGAGCAGAAGGAGTTTGCAGTGGGTTTCTAAAGTGAATAACACACAAGAACAGAGTGAGTTGCAGTGGGTTTCTAAAGTGAATAACACACAAGAACAGAGTGAGTTGTAGTGGGTTTCTAAAGTGAATAACACGCTGATATCACACACTAGGACATCATGCAGTGTTCACCTGCAGACGAACACCTCTGCGGGGTTGAGGGTGTTGGGGGTCATGATCCAGGGGCTAACCCTGAACACCACGCTGTCGGTGAAGATGGGAGTCTCCGGGAGGCCCTGCAGCGGCGAGCAACCACACCGTCTTTACATCTCCAGCCCACATCCTACCGTCAGTGATCCGTTTTTTCATCGACCTTTCAAGCCACACTAAATAAAAACACCTGCTAAACGACTACACGTCGTTTAGCAGGGTGTCAACCGGCACCGACCAGGTTCAATTCTATTGTATTCTCCTGTCCCTTTAGATTAGATTAGATTAGATTCCAATTGTCTTGTCATCGCACAGCACAAGTACAGTACAGCGAAAATAAGTTGGTATCGAACCAGAGTTAAAACAGTCTAATAAACAACTACTGTTAAAAGCATGTGTAAAATTACTTATAGAGTAGGTATGAGATATGTGCAGAATTCTAGGTAAATATATGTATACATATATATATACATATATATATATATATATATATATATATATATATATATACTGGTAAGTATACGATAATGAACAGGCAGTGAGCAGGGGGGTATGCAGTTGTATCGACAAGATGAAAATACATAAATGTCTACACAGCAGGTAGAGAGCAGGGCGGCACGCGGTTATATCACCAGTTGAATATGAATGTATATATCCGGTAAGTAGAGTGAAAATGAGGGCGTATTGTACGGGGTGTCTGGGGCTCACCTCGGAGACAGACTCCAGCAGACTCAGGTGTATTTTGATCAGCCCGTCGAAGCCACGGTCGGGGAAGTGCAGGCCCTCCACGAAGAGGTTCATCTCCTCCGAGCCCCCCAGGTAGGGGACCTCCTGGGACAGAGTGTCTCGGTCCAACACCAGGGGGAAGAGCTTCACAAAGTCCCCGTACATCCTGGCTGCAAGAGGCCCCGGGAGAAACGCCATTGATATAGATCACCAACAATCACTGGTGGATATTGATGTACAGATATTTTTATTTATTTTTAATTTTTACACATATATTAAGTATTTTTTTCTCATATGTTGGTGCTGTAGAGGAGGGGGGGGGGATATATATACAAGACATCATACTGGGCAATAACAAAAATATAAAAAGTACAATAAAGTTGCAGGTGTGCAAGTGTTTATGGACAGTGGGCACTCACACAGAGCGTTGCTGATTGCGCTTCTAGTGTTGGTCCTGAAGACTCGGACCTTCTCCGCGTCCCCCTGAGAGATGTGCAGGGTCAGCTTGTAGCCGTCCGGGAGCTTGGCCGGGCCCCTGATCCGCAGGACCATCAGCGACATGTCCTTCAGATCTGGAGACGCCGGGGATCATCAATCATGCCCCGCATCTTAAAAACTAGAATATTCAAATGTATAATGTAATGTTTTTATACCTGCCACGGTGGAGACCGCTTTCTGCTCGGTGTCGGGTCTCTTGATGAAGCGGTGATCCGAGTCACAGTTGACCAACAGGATGGCCCCGTGTCCCTTAGGGCCCCATGTCCATGACCCCTACGCAACACATGGGAATGACACACATAAAGGGGACTGTGTGTGTGTGTGTGTTTTGAATATGTTTTTTTGGGCCAAATACTGTATGTTTTCCAGGGCATTCTTCTATCTATGTAGAATTAATCAGAGATACCATTTTGACATCCCTGAAACACCAAAAAAAACCTTATCTAGAACTAAAAACGATTAGAAAAATAATTGTCCGTGCATTTTAGACCTGTGATGTTGTGTGATGTTCATGTAGCAAATATTTTATATATTTAAAATATTTTATAATATAATATAACATCTCTAAAATACAATATTTTAGAAATGGAAGTGCATTTGTCTTGCAGTTACCTTGTCGGGGTTGTTCTTCTCAACAAGTCCGTCCCTGTCTGCGTCCACATCCAGAGACAGCTCTGCAGTCAACAGAAAGTTCACTATTAATAATAATAATAATAATAATAATACTATTTATAGTGGCTATTCCTTCACTTAATTATAGCCACTGCCCCAGCGATAGAAGAGTTGTTTTAACGCACCTTTGTCGTAGATCCGGACGCCGTGCGCATGTTCATTGTGAAAATAATAAACTCAAATATTTCAAACTCAAATATCCTACCAAAACGTTGTAGGCCAGCGCAATAGACAAACTATGTTCATGTGTGTGTGTGTTTGTGTGTGAAAGGTAGAAAGTAGATGATAGATGTATGTGGATGTATGTGTATGTAGGTGATTCAAAATAGAAGATGGTCAAAAAACTGTGTTTGCTCTCCAACTAAAGCTAGGACTCCATAATCCCGGTCCAAACATTTTCCACTTCCCTTTGTTAACTTGCACCACCCTGATTACTATGGGTGTGGCCAAGTTGCCAATCAATCGGTGGCCCAGCTGTCGATCAGCTGTCTATCAAATCAGTAGATCTGATATATAGTCGAACAAAACATGGGAAGTCTACAAATTATAATTATTCGTTTTTTAGGTAAACAAAAACGCTATTTGGCTCCTACATTACCGGCCCCTAATTGTGGCTGTGGTTAACAAAACAATTACTCTAACTTAAATCTCAAAGGAGCCAAAACTTAAACCTTAACTTAAGGCTTCGTCTTAACCTTCTTTTTCTTTGAACGATTATTCTTCATATGAATTCTTGTAGCAAGCATAGCTTACTAATGGGGCGTTCTAATGTGCTCGTCTTTGTCTTCAGTAGCACACTTCTTACTTGACCCTTTGCATCTGGTAACGGTTTGATAACTCTGGCCATCAACCAGGAGCTGCGCGGAGCGGTATCATCTACTATGAGCACAACATCATCAGTAGCAAGATTTCTCCTTAAGGTATTCCATTTCTGTCGTTCCTGCAATAGGGGAAGATATTCTTTGATCCATCTTTTCCAGAAAAGATCAACTAGGTATTGGATTTGCTTCCATCTTTTCCTGGAGTACAAGTCCTCCTTGTGAAATAGTCCGGGTGGCATGATTGGCTTTCCCTTAAGCTGAAGCAAATGGTTTGGTGTGAGGGCTTCCAAGTCATTATGATCGTCTGACACAGTTGTTATTGGACGGTCATTGAGAATAGCTTCCACTTCACAAAGTGCCGTCTGTAAGCCTTCATCGTCTAATGCTTGCTGCTTCATGACAGAGGTAAGTATGTTCTTTACCTGACGTATCAGGCGCTCCCACACTCCTCCATGATGGGAACCAGAAGGAGGATTGAAGATCCACTTTATCCCATCCTGAAGCAGGGTGTTCTCAATCTTGCTGTGGTTCAACTCCTTAACAGCTTCTCTGAGCTCACGCTCAGAGCTGACGTAGTTTGTGCCGTTATCTGACCTCATCTCCACAACTTGACCTCTTCTACAGATAAATCTGCGGATGGCGTTAATGCAGGAGTCAGTATTCAAAGATGAAGCCATTTCCAGGTGTACGGCACGGCTGGTTAAACACGTAAATATTACACCATACCTTTTCACATAGCTTCGTCCACGCTTCACCTCGATTGGCCCAAAGTAGTCTGTACCAACAAACGTAAAAGGTGGATGGTCTGGTGTGACGCGACTCTTGGGCAGATCGGCCATCTTTTGTTCTCCTGCTTTGGCCCTTTGCCGACGACAAAACATGCATTTGTTGATCACTTTCCTTGCTGCTGTGTTGGCATGCAGGATCCAATACTTCTGCCTCAGCCGGGAGAGCATATGGTTTCTCCCTCCATGACCAACTCGTTCATGAACGTCTCTCAAAATGAGCTTGGCAATGTGACACTCTTTAGTCAAGATGACTGGATGCAGGAGTTCCTGTGGCATCGCTGACCTGCTTATCCTTCCTCCGACTCTTAACAATCCATCTTCTAAGACTGGATCTAGCCTGAGGATGGCACTGCTTCTCTTTACATGAAGGTTTCCTTTTTTCAAAGCAGATATTTCTTCTGGGAAGCATTGACTTTGACTGTAACTGATTATTGCCTTCTCGGCCTGTGTCATGTCGTCAAGTGAAAGCTTTTGGCCACCCAGTGTTCCTTTGAACCTGTTCAGTTGTTCAGTTGTTTCTTTGCTGTCACCATTCTTGAGCTTTTTTGTACACTCTTTTCTTTTGTTGCTTAGTTGTTGTAGGGTTTGTCTGAGCTTCAGCATCCATGCTGTTGCTTTCTTGACATCACTCCACCTTGAGAAGTGTTCCATTAACTCGCTTGTAGGATCCTTTTCCTTCTCTATTGAAATGCGATTGACCATCACCTTCTGTTTGACCTCTGGGTCGTCTGAGGGGATGGGACTCAGCTCTTCAGGCAGTGCTGGCCAAAGACTTTCATCTTTCCAAAGAAATTCTGGGCTCTGAATCCACCTCGTAGATTTCAAGAATGCCTCTGCAGTCATGCCCCGTGAGGAATCATCAGCCGGGTTTTGCTTGGAGCCCACATACCTCCATTGCCGAGTTGCTGACAATTCTCTAATCACAGAGACTCGATTTGCCACAAACGTGTGGAACCTTGTAGTTGTATTGGCAATGTAACGCAGGACTGATGTGCTGTCAGTCCAGAAGACGGATTCTTCCAGCATGATCTGAAGTTCTGTTCTCAACACTACATCCATTCTTACTGCAAGAACCGCTGCTGTTAGCTCAAGTCTTGGGATGGTAATTTGCTTGAGCGGAGAGACTCTTGCTTTGCCTGTAATGAATGTGATGTGAGTTTCACCCAAGATGTTTATTTGGCGCAAGTAGGTGACAACACCATACCCCGACTCACTGGCGTCACTGAAATGATGCAGCTGTGCAGATTTTATCTTGCCAAATCCCTTTGGCTTTATACATCTGTCGACAGAGAAGCCAGTGAGTTGGCTCAGGTCTGTGAGCCATCTTTTCCATTGTATAGCCAATACGTCCGGTATCTTCTCATCCCAGCTGCAGTTTGACTTACACAGCTCTTGAAGTATGTTCTTTGCCGACAGGATGAAAGGAGCAAGGAATCCTAGAGGGTCGTATACAGAGCAGACTACAGAAAGGATACCTCTTCTGGTGATTGGCTGAGTCTTTATGGCTGTTCTGAATGAGAGTGTGTCATTCTCTACATCCCAATGGACTCCCAGTGCCTTTTCCATAGGTAGGTTCTCCCTGTCCAGATCTAACTCCTTCACCTCTTTTGCTCTTTCCTCTGCAGGCAGTGAGGACAGGACAGCACGGCTATTGCTTACCCACTTGGTCAATCTAAATCCTCCTTCTAGGCAGACATCTCTGAGGTCTTTGACCAGGTCTATGGCTTTACTCTCGGTGGGGACTGATGTTAAACAATCGTCCACGTAGAAGTTTTCCCTGATGGTATCGAGAGCCTTTACATCATACTTGCCCAGGTTATCCTCCGCTGTTTTCTTCAGGGCAAAGCTAGCACAACTAGGAGATGAGACCGAACCGAACAGGTGAACGGTCATCCTGTACTCTGCCAGCGGTTTTGTTACATCACCATCAGGCCACCAAAGGAAACGAAGGAAGTCAACATCTTCAGGTGGTACTCTGACCTGATGAAACATTCCCTCTATATCGGCCATCATGGCAATGGGTTCCTGCCGAAACCTGAGGAGAACTCCAAACAACGTGTTGGATAAGTCTGGGCCTTGTAACAGCTCTTTGTTCAAAGATGTGCCCCTGTATGTGGCAGCACAGTTAAAAACCACACGGATGGTCTTCTTCCGTTGGTGATACACACCATGGTGTGGTATATACCATACTCGTCCATCATCTCTTTGTAGCTGGTTCTCTGGAACCTTTTCAGCGTGACCTTTCTGTATGACCTCATTCATGAAACTTTTATAGTCCTCAAAAAACACCTGTTCTTTCTTGAACTTCTTAACGAGGTTAAGGGCACGTTGTTCTGCAATGTGACGGTTCTTTGGCATCTTCACATCATCCTTTCGGAAGGGGAGTTGGAGGTAGTAGTGTCCGTTCTTTAATGTAGCAGAGTCAGAGGCTTTCTTAAGAAACAGTTTATCTTCAACGGACAACTCACGTTTCTCCATGTGACGCTGTTCGGGGAAATCCTGATTGTATTGTTGAACAAGCAATTCTTCAATGTTGGCAATTGAGATTCTGTTTGCTTTCAAATATGGTCGTCCATTTTTATCCACACAGGGTTTGCTATTGAGTGGTCCATTTATTACCCATCCAAGTTGTGTCTTAACCGCATAAGGGCCGTTCCCTTCGCTATTCACAACCTTCCATGGTTCCAAAGCTTTAGGGCAATTCAGTCCAATGAGCAGTCCTACCTCCTTATCAACAGTTGTCAGCACTCCCAGTTTTCCTCTGCGAGAGCGAATCAACGTCAAAAGAGTCCTCTCCTCTTCATCAGCCCCAGCGGGCTGCTCCACGACCGGCACGGACGGCTGTTCCTTTAACTCCGACATACCGACGGCAGTAAACGTAGGCTATAAATAACGAGATAGTCACTGTAGCCTACGTGAGCCACAACACACCATTCACAATAACCTAAAATTGATTCGGTAGCGCTGATTAGACGCGCTGATACAATGTAGGCGTATCGTTCCGCACTGCCCAGCAGTAGCGCTCCAAACCCCAACACGCCTTCAAACCACGGCGACTTCCATACACAGCCTATCCTCCGCAGGACGTCCAACAACAAACAAACAAGCGACAGCAACTGGAGCAACAGCAAGTACGCGAGACATCCAATAACAAACAATTCCTTATTTCAACATCCGATATTCGCTTCAGCGCGATTCGGTGCACATTCAATATTGTTTGTTTTACCTCCTGTCCCTTAGTCCCTTTAAATCTGTTCCTTCCATCTGTTCGCTTGAAGTCCATTCATGTCCCGAGTCCGAGGAGTAGTGCGGGAAAGTCCGACGCAATAGTTTTTTAACTAAATATAGTGGCTATTCCTTCACTTAATTATAGCCACTGCCCCAGCGATAGAAGAGTTGTTTTAACGCACCTTTGTCGTAGATCCGGACGCCGTGCGCATGTTCATTGTGAAAATAATAAACTCAAATATTTCAAACTCAAATATCCTACCAAAACGTTGTAGGCCAGCGCAATAGACAAACTATGTTCATGTGTGTGTGTGTTTGTGTGTGAAAGGTAGAAAGTAGATGATAGATGTATGTGGATGTATGTGTATGTAGGTGATTCAAAATAGAAGATGGTCAAAAAACTGTGTTTGCTCTCCAACTAAAGCTAGGACTCCATAATCCCGGTCCAAACATTTTCCACTTCCCTTTGTTAACTTGCACCACCCTGATTACTATGGGTGTGGCCAAGTTGCCAATCAATCGGTGGCCCAGCTGTCGATCAGCTGTCTATCAAATCAGTAGATCTGATATATAGTCGAACAAAACATGGGAAGTCTACAAATTATAATTATTCGTTTTTTAGGTAAACAAAAACGCTATTTGGCTCCTACATTACCGGCCCCTAATTGTGGCTGTGGTTAACAAAACAATTACTCTAACTTAAATCTCAAAGGAGCCAAAACTTAAACCTTAACTTAAGGCTTCGTCTTAACCTTCTTTTTCTTTGAACGATTATTCTTCATATGAATTCTTGTAGCAAGCATAGCTTACTAATGGGGCGTTCTAATGTGCTCGTCTTTGTCTTCAGTAGCACACTTCTTACTTGACCCTTTGCATCTGGTAACGGTTTGATAACTCTGGCCATCAACCAGGAGCTGCGCGGAGCGGTATCATCTACTATGAGCACAACATCATCAGTAGCAAGATTTCTCCTTAAGGTATTCCATTTCTGTCGTTCCTGCAATAGGGGAAGATATTCTTTGATCCATCTTTTCCAGAAAAGATCAACTAGGTATTGGATTTGCTTCCATCTTTTCCTGGAGTACAAGTCCTCCTTGTGAAATAGTCCGGGTGGCATGATTGGCTTTCCCTTAAGCTGAAGCAAATGGTTTGGTGTGAGGGCTTCCAAGTCATTATGATCGTCTGACACAGTTGTTATTGGACGGTCATTGAGAATAGCTTCCACTTCACAAAGTGCCGTCTGTAAGCCTTCATCGTCTAATGCTTGCTGCTTCATGACAGAGGTAAGTATGTTCTTTACCTGACGTATCAGGCGCTCCCACACTCCTCCATGATGGGAACCAGAAGGAGGATTGAAGATCCACTTTATCCCATCCTGAAGCAGGGTGTTCTCAATCTTGCTGTGGTTCAACTCCTTAACAGCTTCTCTGAGCTCACGCTCAGAGCTGACGTAGTTTGTGCCGTTATCTGACCTCATCTCCACAACTTGACCTCTTCTACAGATAAATCTGCGGATGGCGTTAATGCAGGAGTCAGTATTCAAAGATGAAGCCATTTCCAGGTGTACGGCACGGCTGGTTAAACACGTAAATATTACACCATACCTTTTCACATAGCTTCGTCCACGCTTCACCTCGATTGGCCCAAAGTAGTCTGTACCAACAAACGTAAAAGGTGGATGGTCTGGTGTGACGCGACTCTTGGGCAGATCGGCCATCTTTTGTTCTCCTGCTTTGGCCCTTTGCCGACGACAAAACATGCATTTGTTGATCACTTTCCTTGCTGCTGTGTTGGCATGCAGGATCCAATACTTCTGCCTCAGCCGGGAGAGCATATGGTTTCTCCCTCCATGACCAACTCGTTCATGAACGTCTCTCAAAATGAGCTTGGCAATGTGACACTCTTTAGTCAAGATGACTGGATGCAGGAGTTCCTGTGGCATCGCTGACCTGCTTATCCTTCCTCCGACTCTTAACAATCCATCTTCTAAGACTGGATCTAGCCTGAGGATGGCACTGCTTCTCTTTACATGAAGGTTTCCTTTTTTCAAAGCAGATATTTCTTCTGGGAAGCATTGACTTTGACTGTAACTGATTATTGCCTTCTCGGCCTGTGTCATGTCGTCAAGTGAAAGCTTTTGGCCACCCAGTGTTCCTTTGAACCTGTTCAGTTGTTCAGTTGTTTCTTTGCTGTCACCATTCTTGAGCTTTTTTGTACACTCTTTTCTTTTGTTGCTTAGTTGTTGTAGGGTTTGTCTGAGCTTCAGCATCCATGCTGTTGCTTTCTTGACATCACTCCACCTTGAGAAGTGTTCCATTAACTCGCTTGTAGGATCCTTTTCCTTCTCTATTGAAATGCGATTGACCATCACCTTCTGTTTGACCTCTGGGTCGTCTGAGGGGATGGGACTCAGCTCTTCAGGCAGTGCTGGCCAAAGACTTTCATCTTTCCAAAGAAATTCTGGGCTCTGAATCCACCTCGTAGATTTCAAGAATGCCTCTGCAGTCATGCCCCGTGAGGAATCATCAGCCGGGTTTTGCTTGGAGCCCACATACCTCCATTGCCGAGTTGCTGACAATTCTCTAATCACAGAGACTCGATTTGCCACAAACGTGTGGAACCTTGTAGTTGTATTGGCAATGTAACGCAGGACTGATGTGCTGTCAGTCCAGAAGACGGATTCTTCCAGCATGATCTGAAGTTCTGTTCTCAACACTACATCCATTCTTACTGCAAGAACCGCTGCTGTTAGCTCAAGTCTTGGGATGGTAATTTGCTTGAGCGGAGAGACTCTTGCTTTGCCTGTAATGAATGTGATGTGAGTTTCACCCAAGATGTTTATTTGGCGCAAGTAGGTGACAACACCATACCCCGACTCACTGGCGTCACTGAAATGATGCAGCTGTGCAGATTTTATCTTGCCAAATCCCTTTGGCTTTATACATCTGTCGACAGAGAAGCCAGTGAGTTGGCTCAGGTCTGTGAGCCATCTTTTCCATTGTATAGCCAATACGTCCGGTATCTTCTCATCCCAGCTGCAGTTTGACTTACACAGCTCTTGAAGTATGTTCTTTGCCGACAGGATGAAAGGAGCAAGGAATCCTAGAGGGTCGTATACAGAGCAGACTACAGAAAGGATACCTCTTCTGGTGATTGGCTGAGTCTTTATGGCTGTTCTGAATGAGAGTGTGTCATTCTCTACATCCCAATGGACTCCCAGTGCCTTTTCCATAGGTAGGTTCTCCCTGTCCAGATCTAACTCCTTCACCTCTTTTGCTCTTTCCTCTGCAGGCAGTGAGGACAGGACAGCACGGCTATTGCTTACCCACTTGGTCAATCTAAATCCTCCTTCTAGGCAGACATCTCTGAGGTCTTTGACCAGGTCTATGGCTTTACTCTCGGTGGGGACTGATGTTAAACAATCGTCCACGTAGAAGTTTTCCCTGATGGTATCGAGAGCCTTTACATCATACTTGCCCAGGTTATCCTCCGCTGTTTTCTTCAGGGCAAAGCTAGCACAACTAGGAGATGAGACCGAACCGAACAGGTGAACGGTCATCCTGTACTCTGCCAGCGGTTTTGTTACATCACCATCAGGCCACCAAAGGAAACGAAGGAAGTCAACATCTTCAGGTGGTACTCTGACCTGATGAAACATTCCCTCTATATCGGCCATCATGGCAATGGGTTCCTGCCGAAACCTGAGGAGAACTCCAAACAACGTGTTGGATAAGTCTGGGCCTTGTAACAGCTCTTTGTTCAAAGATGTGCCCCTGTATGTGGCAGCACAGTTAAAAACCACACGGATGGTCTTCTTCCGTTGGTGATACACACCATGGTGTGGTATATACCATACTCGTCCATCATCTCTTTGTAGCTGGTTCTCTGGAACCTTTTCAGCGTGACCTTTCTGTATGACCTCATTCATGAAACTTTTATAGTCCTCAAAAAACACCTGTTCTTTCTTGAACTTCTTAACGAGGTTAAGGGCACGTTGTTCTGCAATGTGACGGTTCTTTGGCATCTTCACATCATCCTTTCGGAAGGGGAGTTGGAGGTAGTAGTGTCCGTTCTTTAATGTAGCAGAGTCAGAGGCTTTCTTAAGAAACAGTTTATCTTCAACGGACAACTCACGTTTCTCCATGTGACGCTGTTCGGGGAAATCCTGATTGTATTGTTGAACAAGCAATTCTTCAATGTTGGCAATTGAGATTCTGTTTGCTTTCAAATATGGTCGTCCATTTTTATCCACACAGGGTTTGCTATTGAGTGGTCCATTTATTACCCATCCAAGTTGTGTCTTAACCGCATAAGGGCCGTTCCCTTCGCTATTCACAACCTTCCATGGTTCCAAAGCTTTAGGGCAATTCAGTCCAATGAGCAGTCCTACCTCCTTATCAACAGTTGTCAGCACTCCCAGTTTTCCTCTGCGAGAGCGAATCAACGTCAAAAGAGTCCTCTCCTCTTCATCAGCCCCAGCGGGCTGCTCCACGACCGGCACGGACGGCTGTTCCTTTAACTCCGACATACCGACGGCAGTAAACGTAGGCTATAAATAACGAGATAGTCACTGTAGCCTACGTGAGCCACAACACACCATTCACAATAACCTAAAATTGATTCGGTAGCGCTGATTAGACGCGCTGATACAATGTAGGCGTATCGTTCCGCACTGCCCAGCAGTAGCGCTCCAAACCCCAACACGCCTTCAAACCACGGCGACTTCCATACACAGCCTATCCTCCGCAGGACGTCCAACAACAAACAAACAAGCGACAGCAACTGGAGCAACAGCAAGTACGCGAGACATCCAATAACAAACAATTCCTTATTTCAACATCCGATATTCGCTTCAGCGCGATTCGGTGCACATTCAATATTGTTTGTTTTACCTCCTGTCCCTTAGTCCCTTTAAATCTGTTCCTTCCATCTGTTCGCTTGAAGTCCATTCATGTCCCGAGTCCGAGGAGTAGTGCGGGAAAGTCCGACGCAATAGTTTTTTAACTAAATATAGTGGCTATTCCTTCACTTAATTATAGCCACTGCCCCAGCGATAGAAGAGTTGTTTTAACGCACCTTTGTCGTAGATCCGGACGCCGTGCGCATGTTCATTGTGAAAATAATAAACTCAAATATTTCAAACTCAAATATCCTACCAAAACGTTGTAGGCCAGCGCAATAGACAAACTATGTTCATGTGTGTGTTTGTGTGTGAAAGGTAGAAAGTAGATGATAGATGTATGTGTATGTAGGTGATTCAAAATAGAAGATGGTTAAAAAACTGTGTTTGCTCTCCAACTAAAGCTAGGACTCCATAATCCCGGTCCAAACATTTTCCACTTCCCTTTGTTAACTTGCACCACCCTGATTACTATGGGTGTGGCCAAGTTGCCAATCAATCGGTGGCCCAGCTGTCGATCAGCTGTCTATCAAATCAGTAGATCTGATATATAGTCGAACAAAACATGGGAAGTCTACAAATTAT